>NW_019292593.1:8592-45846 GCF_000500325.1 Leptinotarsa decemlineata | reverse complement strand
CGTACAATTGACAAACTCACATAGGTTATGTTTACTACTTAAGAACAGCTGATGAGAGGGGTGTTATGTAAACAAACATGTGTACCAACTGTTGGTGATGAAATATTTCATTTGTTGAAAACTCAATATACATATATATAATATAATGATACTATATCTTGAAAACAAGAGCTAATATATAATTTTTATGGTCACTTTCGGTTTTAACACGTGGAAATACATTAAAATCATCTAATTTCAACCCCGAAACAAAAACTTTGTTGTGTTGTTGTTCTGATTATTGTTGTTCTGATTATAATCAAAACAACCATGTTAACAGAGTGGTCTGGATAGATCCTGCAGAGTTGGAATAGAAAATCTCGATATTTTATACGTTTTTCCTTCTCTTTTTGGATGTTATTCGTCTCGCCAGAAGCTGAAAATTCCATGACAAGTGTGTTCTTGCTCTGACGGTCGAGAAGGACTACATCAGGCTTATTAGCTTGTATGAGCCTGAGGGTGGTATAAATGGTGGTATAAATTCGTTACTCCTCGTTCCACACAACAGATTCCATATCCCCCGGAACGTAGGGCAACACCGGTGTCTCGTCAATAACGCAAGAGTACCGTAGATGGTAATATAGCACTCTGAGGGGTACGTTATGTCAATGGATATAGGCCGAGACCGCATTTGCTGGACATGCTGATAGCAAGTGTATTAGGGTCTCGTGCGCCTCGCAGTAGGCCCTGCAGGAACCCTGCAGTAATCTCTATACCCATCACGCGACTGCGGTAAACTAAGATGTTGAAGATACCATCCTGGCAAGTCATGAAGAACCCCTCAGTTTCCGACTCCAGCCCACTCGACCTGAGGAAAGCAAAAGTCAGGCGCTTTTATAAGCCAAGGTCTGTAATGCATTGGCTTATCCTTGTGTTTCCGCAGAAGTGAGGTGATCTCTGCGGCTTTCATCTGAGCTTTTTGCTGAATGGGTTCCAACTCGGTGGTCACCTCGTTCAGTGTCGAAAACTAAACCCAGTTCATCAGCTGCTCTAAAGAGAAATGCTTCAATTCCTGCTCTTTCATGGCCACGGACCATGCAGAGAAGGGGATCCGAACTCCTGACGACTTTACAGGCTATATCCAGTACCATTCTGTCACGTAGACACTCCAAAGTCAAAGGTCCATCGCCTCCCTGTTGTCAGGGAAAAGTACAACTGTGAAACGGACGATTTGGGATGCAAAATCCTATAGAGATGCATCAGTTTTCGGGTCTTTACGTCGAGTTGATACAGCTCCTCCCTAGTCCACTTCACGACTCCAAACGAGTAGAGTAAGATTGGAACGGCAAGCATATTTACACACACATTTACAACAAAAATGTTATTATTAATATCATTATTATAATTGATAGGTGCTTTGAAAAATGTAAATTGGTGCTTCTTGTGTTCTGAAGTGAAGTCGAAAGTCCGTTCGACAGTGAAATTAGTGATAAAACTGCGATACATTTTTCACTATCTGAATTCAATTGGAACTAGAGCCCAGAAACCACGTGTTCTTGATCCAAAACCAGACAGCGCTGGTGAAAGGCAACGGTGGTGCTAAGTTGAACTTGAAAGATAATTCTGAGTGAATGACATACTTCCTGACGAAAACCCCATCTGGGATATGCTCAGAAGACTCAATTCTCGAATATAAAAGATGAACGAGACTTCCAAATAGTCAAGCTGCGACATCGAACGACAACTCAGAGTTGTCTTCTATCTTCCACTGCACCTTTCATTGCACGACAACTAGACAAAACAAGAGTTTGAAACAAAAACAAAACATCCGACTCCAGACAGCTCTGACATGACTCACCAAGGTCTTATTAGTGCTGAACCACGGATGCATTGCTGGACTTGGGTACCTTTGCAGAATAAACCTGACTAACCAAAGACTTGGGGAGCTGTTATATCTCAGATATCCGTGAATTGAATGGGTCGATCCTACAGATGCAATCTTCTTGAGTGGAGATGCCACCGCCTTCACTCACACGTGTTCATTCTTCGAAGTTGGCTGGGATCAGCAATCCATCCGTATCTCAGCCGAGCACCACTACTGAGACCTTGACTGGTTGAGACAGCGTATGGTCTGTAGGATCACTGATGATTCATATGTGGGATCTGGCTCTGAGTCACCTGTCGATCCTCTGAATAGCATCTTCGTTAGTTGGAAACAGAAAGAAGCAGTAGATGAAAGCACGAAAAAAATTATATTTGATATTATGATATCTGTCAGAGTTCAATGAACGAACACATTGAGAAAAACCTTCATTCATCATTTTCATTCTGTTGTTTGATGGAGGTTATAATCAAAAACCATGTGTCCTGCTCCGTTTTCATTGAACTGATACGTATTTAAGAGTAGTGAAATTGACTTTTCCAAAGCATTGTACCAAAGACTATAGAGAAAACTGATTCCCTCATGCTGACTACCAGGCTATTTGTCTATTAGGTCTTTCCAACAGCTATCTTGGTTTAATCAGGTTGTAGCCTGGCTCCCTTACCCTTTCGACTGGTGTTTGTCAGAACAAACGGGTCAAGACTGATCATGGAATGGCGGCATGAATGTCCTCAGACACCAGTACCGCCCTTCACGGTGGACCCCTGCCTGGCTGGGTTGTTTCGATGGAGATATTGTTAATTTTTCCGGGGGACATGAGGACCTTATTCGAAAGAGTCCCTGGGCCTTCTATATCGGGAAGAGTCCACAGCATAATCTATAGCTTCCCTAACTAACTCGATTAGATCTTTGGGTGTGATAGTTGAAGGACATCCTATGAACATGTGCCTGTTCGAGTATTAAATCCATAGACAAATCTGCTTTTTATCAAATGAACGTTTTGATACAGACATTTTCAAATATTACATTGACCAAATCTGTTGGAATAAGAAGCTTCAACACAACTACTCCAGAACGTTGTTTTTCCACAAAATACAAATGAAGAAACATGGGTCTACTGCGAAAATGTCTATCATTAGCATCCCACCATGCTCTAGGTTGCTTTCCTGTTGGGATGGATCCTAACAGCCCCTTACTTCAATGATTCATAGTGTTCCAATAGTACGTCTGGCAGTAGAAAATATCCTGTAAGGCCTCACAATATATCAGGATCAGAATCGAAACAATGTCTTCTGATTACCTTCACTTTGAGCTATTTTTTAAATACTCACAATATATTATAGAGCCCTCCACGAGAGTCATAATAAATGCAATTTTGCAATTCCACCTTATTATTTCCTCAAGCTTCTTTCCATGTGGAGAAATTTGCTTAACGAGAGTGGTAATAAAAGCAATTATCCAATTCCACCTGATTATTTCCTTAAGCTTTTTCCACGTGAAGAAATTGAGAAATTTGCTGGAGAAACTAAGATATTTTAATATGTATTTCAGAATTTGTTTGTCTATCAATCAAACAACCAGATCAAAGCATGTAAATAATAAAAGAACTATGTAGTTCACGCATAAACGAAACAAAATATAGAATAAGGAATTCAGATAAACGACAATTAAGACAAAGACAACCAAGAAAGTATATAAGGAATCAAGAACAGGAAATTGGAAAGGAAATTGACGTAAACTCAGTAACAGAAAAAATATCTAGCTCGAGCCGAAAAAACTTTTATGCATAATAAAAAAACCGGATAATTGAAACTTTTTTTGCCAAACTTGTCAGTAATCGAACTAATTGAATGTATCTCCAAATAGCAAATAAAAAACTGACACAATCATTTATTACTCTTTAGTACCAACTTACCAGTTATAGCGTGGTCACTTTTAAAATGTTGATTTTTTACATCAATTTTGAGACCAATCCCAACACTCAAAGAAATTGTACTGACAGCTAGTAGTATTCCATGGATATAGTACTTCTTTTTTCTCTCAAGCCTCTGAGACCAGACGTTCTGCTCAGAAAATAGAATGAAACCTTCTGCCATGAGAGGTATATACTAAAACAATAAAAAACTGTTTGCTAGTTTGTTAGTGAACAAAGCGATCTGTGAATTGTTACATCGTCAATACAATTCGAAATGCTTGATTTCTCAATCAAGTCGATACCAATTTTTATTCTTCAATTTTGGCAAACTGTAAGAAGTAGGACAAGAGAGTTTTATAAATCAATTGACATTATAAGTAGTGACTCCACATAGAGAAAGTCAATAGTTTTCAATGAAGAACAAAATGTGGGTGTATGTCATATACCCGCATTATAAAAACCAAAATTGAGAGTTACTTTCGAAACACTGAGATGAAGTTTCAATAATATATTTCAGGGAATCAGAATTGACATGACAAAAATTGGAGAATTAACGTAAATTATTCCAAACATTCGAAATAGGTGATTTGAGGTATACATTGGTTCTGGCCAGTAGGAAATAAGGAGTTTTTGTGCTTTTACTTCTAAAATGTACACACACATTCATGGAAATAGAGCATCAACATATAGCTTATTGACTTCACTCCACGTCTAAATATTTTCTAACTATCGTTGCAAATAATTCAATCTTCGATAGTTTCGACTGATTGATATATTTTCGAATTATATGCAGAAAAATAACTCATTCCAATCGATATAATTACTGAGGTCATTGATGAATGAAAATATCAGAAGTGGCCTGGGATTCGATTCCTGAGGTTCTCCAGATGGTGGATTGTTATAAAAAGAAACATAGCCATTATATGATACAAATCGTTGAGATAAATGGCATTTAATGAGTTGAACTGCAGAATTATGAAAACCAAAGAATGAAGAATGTGATCATGTCGATCAAATTCTTCAGTTTCAAAAATACATAAAAATTTCTACGTAAGTAATCCAATTCTGGCGGGTGGTACCAAAAGTACCAAATTTCACGTTTCATTCCACAAATGAAAATTCAATTTCTGGTTCAGAAAAATTGTTGAAATCATTTTGAAAAATATAGGTATTTCGTAATAAATTTATATATTCCTTTTATATCACCTTATATAGAGAATAGCCGGCTCGTTCTCGTAATCTAACACTACTTGATTCTGTTGGATACATGTGTGTTTCGAACTGATCGTTGGAAAAAAAACGAAACGTATCGATGATGCACTTAGTGATGCTTGATGAAAATAGATAATTGAATGTAATGTACTTACTGCAGTTGTGCACAAGAAGTTATGCCACAAGCTCCTATTATCAATATTGATGTATTTGAAAAAAATGTAGGAGACGTAAACTGCAACTATCGCAACCAGTTGATGATAAATTGTATTGCAAATCCAGTGAACTCGTTGAAGCAGAGAAACTGACTTTTCGGTAGACATTTTTCATTGATGAGAAGTAGCGGTTGTATTTTCCTTTATATAGATATTTTATCTGTTGGTATCTTGATACTGAAGGGGATCTCCATCAGTGATGAGGCTCAGATAAAACTTTGAAGTGTAATAGTTTTCTATCACAGTTTTCCCATTCTCTTCAAAATAATTTGTGATACGAATTTGAGGATATGTGAGGAAATGTGAAAATGAATATTTCACATTTTATATCATCGTGTGATTCGTTGAAAACCTTGAATACTGATGGAAACATGCGATAGATCAAAAAGCATTGTACATAGTCGACGTACATATTTTATTTGTAGAGTGATTTACTACAGAACTTCTATCAAAAATCAAACAGAAATAATTGAATGAAACTACACAAACAGGGTAGACAGGTTGTATTGCAAACCGTTTTATCTGCCTCATGAAGACAGTTCATTATGAAATTTTGGACACATTGGTAGAGGTATTTATGTTTGTATCTGTCTATGTATCTATGTATGATTGGTAGAGGTATTTATATTCGACAATTTCATTCTGTTTCGTGAACTTTTTTATTAATTTCTGATTTTTATTCCAATTTTTTTCAGACTTTGAGAGATAAAATTCTCCAGAAAGATTAATAAAAAATATTTCTAGCCTATTGCTGAGGCATCAATCAATTCATTATCCAACAAAGTGAACAAAAATTATATTGTTACTCTTATTATTACATTTCCTGAAGTAACGAGGAGAGTGTTATTGGAATTTCACAACAGAGCAAACACCTGCAGAGATCGTAAGTTGGAAAAACGAATTATCCATATCACGTCCGGGTCCCCGGAGAATAGACAACTTATTGAGAATGGTTTTCCAGGTGGTCACGATATTGACTGTACGAACGGTTCGATACCAATGTCGCAAGATTTACAGGATGTCTGACTGAGATCTTCCCATGAAAATATCTTGAAAACCATCTGATTCTGCCTAGTTTGGGGAGTGATTCATGATATTTTCCGATAAATATTTTTCGCAAAAATCAATATATACAGGTTTATATTCTATAAATATACAGGGATAGGTTTATATTCTATTGTATTTTCTCTGTTTATGATTTTCCTTGTCAATAAAATATATTTTTAATATTACTAACGTTGCGCTGCTTGGGCTCTATCCTTCCAAACCCTCATATATTCGGAAGGGGGCGCCAGCTCCATCAATCGATGACCACTCCCCACACTGTGGGGTAGGTGATCATTCGGTGTGAGGATAATGTGCCCTGACTAGGCGCAGTGAACCAAGAATGACAGCCTTTTGCATTTGTCTGACTAAGATTTCTGCCTCACTGCGGATTAATATTACTAACGTTGCGCTGCTCGGGCTCTATCCTCCCAAACCCTCATATATTCGGAAGGGGGCGCCAGCTCCATCAATCGATGACCACTCCTACACTGTGGGGTAGGTGATCATTCGGTATGAGGATAATGAGCCCTGACTAGGCGCAGTGAACCAAGAATGACAGCCTTTTGCATTTGTCTGACTAAGATTTCCACCTTGGCGCGTTATTATTGTTATTAATATTATCATCATAACCATCAATATAAAAATCACATGTGAAATGATCCAATGAACATGTTAGTCACAAAAGTGCAGTAGTACAGTATAGTTCAAACATGAAAGAGTTGGTGGTTTCATGAACTCAAAATATATGAGTGGAAGGACAATGCTAATACTGAGATAAGTAGCATTAGTATTAACAGTATAACAGTGAACATTTCTGTCGAAATTCTACTATTATATATAATAGTATTCTGAAATTTATGACCATCTATTTGTACATTATGTAGGAGTACAGCAAAGTGTATAAAATCGTAGAAAAACTCCTAAAATAGTTTTGGAGTTATATAAGATTCCACAAAATATAAAAAATTATTACAGTGAAGTTGTATTGTGATGCTTTGAAATCATAAAATCCTAACTGGGAGGTATTTCATTTGTTATAAATTTTTTTATGTTGATTCATTGTTTTCAATATCACCAGTAATCTATATGTGGGTGTTGAGCAATCAATGTTCCATTTTGAGTGTGAGAGTATTATATTTCATTATTTTTTTCAGATTTTCTGGTAGGTTATGTTAGGTTAGGAGCAGATACAAAGCAGATACAAAGTATGTGCTCTGCTGATTCATCATTTTCCAAACGAAGGCGAAACACACTGTCTTTCGACAGTTCGAGTCGATATCGTAGTTCATCCCTACTATAGTTCAACAACTGTTTGGTATCAAGCTTCGAAAGGTCAATAAACGCCTTGGTTTGAGCCAATTCTGAAACATTTTTCCAGTAGTCCATACATCTTTTTGCCACCAGATGTTCAATCTTTGTTTGGCAAAGCCTAAGGCAATGCCAATGACAGGTTCTAGTACGATGGAGCTGCTTACAGCACCCTCTTTTGCAAGGGAGTCAGCAGTTTCATTACCTTCCAGACCAGTATGGCCAGGAATCTAGACCAAAGACAACCTGTTGAGTCTTTCTATAGAGGAGAGTCATTTTTGGCAATATGCAACCAATTTAGACATTGCTCGGTAGGAGCCAAGAGCTTTCAACGCCGCTTGACTGCTCGAGAATATTTTTATTGACTTGTGTATGAGGTTGATTTCATCCAATCTCACCACACACAATAACGTAAATTTCCGCTTGAAATACAGTCGCATCGATTCCTAGGCAGGTTGATATCTCTGTTCTGCGTCTGCAACTAGAAATACCTACACCAGAATCTGAAAGTGTTTTTGATCCATCTGTGAACCAACAACTATCTGCTCTCGAAATTTTCTTCTCCCGGAGGATCCAATCCTCTCTACTTTATGTTATTCAAATCTAGCCGAATTTTTGTACAAAACAATTTCGAACAAGCATTGCTCCAGAACATTAGAACTGCGCGTTTCACCAACAAGTTGTGTCCTCAAGAGACAAAGTAGGCTTATTCGTAATTCTGATAAATTTATATATAAGAAGACACCACTGAATACAAATATGATAAAATTTTCTTGTGGAAGTTTCATCTGGTATTCGAAATCGAATAAGTCCTCTGTGTTCTTTGAGACTAGTTTCAATATCAGTATATTGGTCAAATTCAACAAGTTAATGAAATTCGCAGCAATACATTTATAGGTTATAGAATAAATCAACAGTTTCTAAAATTTTTGAAATCGTAACATGACACATGCCATTTTAAAGTTCCGAAAGTCTGGAAATCGCTAAGCGTGGCAAAAGAATTATGACAGTGACGAAGGTCCTATTTAAACAGCCTATTGTTTTTCTTTTATATAAATTATTCTGTTGAAAATTAGCTGTACCTTTCACGGAAAAATTCACCACTAATTTATACTTGGCAATAAATTCAAGGAACAAGCAACTTGATCCCACTTTTCACGGGCTCATTGGTGGGTTTGAAATTCGTTTGTGGTGTTTCGCTAAGAAATGAAATGTTATGTTTTATTGCTATGTAGCAATATGGCTTTTAAATTATCCAGTTTATCTTTCCGAAGCGCGCTGAGTGAAAAAACAACTAGTGAAGAATATCTCTCCTGGACAAAAAAATATTATCTATTCAAAAAACACTTCATCTGGAGTATATGAGTTGACTTGTAGCTCTTGCTCGAAACTTTATATTGGTCAAACAGAGAGAATATTTTTCCAAAGCATTAAAGTGCATACAAGTAGTTTTGTGAATAGAAAAACTCATCTCACATTTGTAAACTATTTTTTAGCAGAAGGACATGACTTCAATCGTGAATACGACGTATTACATTTAGATTACAAAAGTCTGAAACTTATTCACTGGTATCTCTTTTCCGCATTGTTCACCATCGCTATTGGAATCACTACACTGGAAAAAGTCTGCGTTGTTATTAACATTGAATTACACGAAAGAAAAATACTACCGAAACAAATACTTTTATAAAAACGCCGAATTACACGAAAAACACTTTTCTCTATTCCGTTTGTATTCCAAACATTCGTATGGAATCGAATCAGATGTTATTGACAGGGTTTCTATACAATTTAATTAACGAAAGGGAAAAATTTCACTTACATTCAACGCTGTCATCCTCACTGGTAGACATGCGATGTTTTGCTGAAAGACCCTTGCCTTATCGATTCTTCAGTAGCAAATACAGATAACATTATAAGAGGAAACACTCAATCCGTATGACGTGTCAGTTGATACGTCAAGAAGAGTAATTTGACCATGCCACTGAAGATGACTGCCGCAGTTACAGTTGAAACGTTTGGATGCTGTTATCAGAGAAGACCACGGCAAACTCCGGATACCAACCAAATCATTGACGCCAGCCGTAAAACCTACATTCCTATATACAGCGTGTTGAAGCCTAATGGAGTAAATTCCCGTCGAATGACAGATACAATCCCCAATTTTTTGAATGGAAAGTATAGGCTTGTGATATATTGATTGAAAGGTCTCTTCATTCTCTATTCAAAAATGTTATCGCTTTCAAGTTTATCGCAACAATTAAGATAAAATAAATTGAAATCATGTGGTAACCGAAATTCGATAAAAAAAACTGAAAACTTATTGCAATATACTCAAAACTCATTTCATGTTGAGGTAATGATGATATGAAAATGAGCAAAAACCATAGCAATGTTCTTTTTAGACGGTATCCTTTAAAAAACTGTAAATAATTTTCGTGGCAACGTTAATTTAAAATGCCTTTTCAACTTGTTGTTTATGTTACAACATTAGTTGTCACTATTTCAATTTGAGTTCAAAGTTCGTTTACTTCAAGTCTGACCAATGGACAGATTAACGGAAATGCATAAAATAATAGTTTTACAAACGATTGGTTACGGAGATAAAACCCGAACACAACAGGAAGTAGCTCGCGTATTCCATGAGAAATTTCCTGATTTACCGCCCATATCTCAAAGAACAATAAGCAAAATAGAGAAGCAGTTCCGTGAGCTTGGTTTGATGGGGCAGATAAAGAAAGCAGCTGCCAATGCAATGAGTGATGAACTCAAATTAGATGTGATGCTTCAGTTTGAGAAAAACACACTTACATCAAGTAGACAGGCATCCACTATATTTAATGTTAGCCATACATCGATAGTAAACATATTAAAAGAAAATAAAATGCATCTCTATAGAATGATACCTACTCAGTAGTTCATGTTTTTTGATGAGTGTACTTTATCTCTTAATGGTCATGCTAATCGGAAAAATTGCCGCTACTGGTCAACGGAAAATCCTCACTGGATGAGAGAAGAACACATGCGATAACCTCAAAAGGTTAATGTTCGGACAGAGATTGTAGGAAACCCTCCCTTTTTCATTGAGGGAAACTTGAATGCTAATAATTATTTGGCACTACTTCAAAATGATGTCATTCCAAGTTCAGCAAATTTATATCCTGATCCAGGAAACCCTCAAGTTCCAGTGAATACGATATGGTTTCAGCAGAATGGAGCACCACCACATTACCGAGTTAATGTCCGGCAATACCTCGATGTAACATTTCCCAATTGGTGGATAGTGAGGCGAGGATCGATTGAATGACCAGCGCGATCACCTGATCTTTCATCATTAGATAAAATTATGCCAGAAGTCCATGAATCTTCTTGCCATCCAGATGTTAAATACTTGTTCGACAAAGCCTAAAGCGATGCCAATGACAGGTTCTGGTCCGATTCACAAACCCATACTTCCCATTTGAAAAATTGGGGGTTGTACCTGTCATTCAAAGGGGGTTGAAGGTAGGGGCGGCATTTTTCATTTGAGAAATGTTAAATTATACTTTACATTTGAGGTGTTTCGGGTGTTCTTTTAAATATGTACAGTAACCGCTGCTGCTACAAACGCAGCATACCTCACACAAAAATTAGCGAAATATTTGACCAGAGTAATTAGATGTTCATTTCATACAATTCTGATATGAAAATTGGTATAATGATTGATCAGAGTAATTGGGTGTGAATCTGAAAACCAACAAATCAATTATGTTTTCGCTGAGACTTTCCATTATTCATTGATGAAACTGCATACATTCATTGTGTATTGCATTCAATTTCATTTTATTTCCCCACAGTTCATTCACATATAATTAAGATGATATCACATCACTTTGTTTTGTTTTATCATCCAATAATTTCATTCTGTACATTGTATACATTTTAGATTAAGCTTATGATATATGTGTATATATGTGTATCTGTATATGTACAGGGTGTTCCTTAAACACATGCTAATATTTGAGGAGGTAATTCTTAGACCCATTTCAAGAAAAAAACTTCCTATGGACGTATGTCCAAAACGCCCTAACTTTTGAGATACAGGGTGGCAAAGTTTTCAAAAATAATCAGTTTTTTAATAATAACTGAGATAATTTTGTAGACATCTTTGGCATATTTGGTACATATGTTCCATGCCTCAAGGCGCATTTTCTGATGTACANCGCCTTGAGGCATGGAACATATGTACCAAATATGCCAAAGATGTCTACAAAATTATCTCAGTTATTATTAAAAAACTGATTATTTTTGAAAACTTTGCCACCCTGTATCTCAAAAGTTAAGGCGTTTTGGACATACGTCCATAGGACGTTTTTTCCTTAAAATGGGTCTAAGAATTACCTCCTTAAATATTAGCATGTGTTTAAGGAACACCCTGTATATGTATGTGTATATAAGTATAAGTATATGTGTATATCTGTGTATATATTCCTTATTCATCACACCACACACAAGTTAGGTACATATGTTGCTCCAGTGGATTGAACAATATTTATTTGCAAAGTATTTCTCTTTTGGTTTGTTTTGTATGTGAGCAAATTAATACATTATAATTATTATTATTATTATCCCATTTGGCTTTTACACACTACATTCGATTCTATATCTGCATTCGAGATCAATGTAAGTATGAATCTGCTTTCGGTGCCGATACTCCTTACCGCGCTTCAGGCACCTGAAGTCTAACTCAGGCACATTCCATTGGTTACTACTTCCATCTGTAATGAATTCATTTTTGTTGGATAAGTTAGTATGAATTGGCTTTTCAAGAAAACATTTTCAAAGTAGTCTCAGGGCATCAACATTGCATCATTCACAACAGTATCGTTGCTAAATACTCGAATTGTTTCCTATAATCGAAAAACGAAATCGAGCAATTTCCAGCACCAGTATGAATTTCTCATCTGAAATGAATGAGAAAACTAGAAACGATACTGGTCGGGGGTTTCATTGAAAGCCTCTTCCCCAGACAGTGCTAAAAGTCCAGAGAGAGAAGTACAAGAAGAGAAAATGAAATAATTCATTGAAACTTCATTGTCGAGTACGTAAGTGAATATGTATTAGCCGAGGATGCGGGAGAGGCAAACTTTTATTATCATTCAGCGTAAGTCCAGGCCAAATTAGGGTCTCAGCCTGTATCCTGAATACTTCGCTGAAACTCCCATTAATACTTAATGACGCGAACCGGAACAATGGACTTTCCGTCATGTCGCGGGAGCTTTGTTCCACTGGAGACTTGTGTACTGCGTCTTACATTATTAATTCTTTTGCGAAAGAAAGGATATTCTTGCAAATTGCCTGAATTGATTGGAGTCAGTCTCGGAATAGTGATACTGCAATTACTGACATTGAACCAAGTTCACAACAAATTTCTATAATCCGGATGAACGAAATTATTGTACACGGATCCATTCAGTTGTTTGTAGGCAAAGAAATATCAACAAATGAGGATCAACCAAGTACAGAAGATATCAAAGTTCATAAATATTTTTTTACAAACATCTTTAATTGCACTCGTTCTTTTATCAGGTTATTTGAAGAGTTTTGTCCATTTTTATGAGTCTATTTCAAGGTGTATTATCTCAGTGATCACTAACTCAATTCAATTAAAACAGGCGCCATTTGATCTAGTGCAGTTTTGCTAATGTTACACAAGTCGATTGATTCCGTCAGCATAAAAACTATGTGCTCAAGATTCGATGAAGTCATCGTAGGGTGTTTTAACGTGATCCTGACTGGATAAGGTTCAATCGGTGAGAAAGTTACAGAACAGTTTCGTTTCTGACATGGTGGTGGGCGGACGTGCCGATAGCGACCGTCTACAAAGAAGGTATGTGGACGCCATTGTTGGAGATGGAATTCAGTTCATGTTGTCAATGTGTAACGGTCTAAATTTACCTTTACCTATAACTCTATGGAATAAATGAATACTCATTATAAAATGTGCAATTTTATTGACAATGAAAAATAAAATGGCAGTCAATGGATTGAATTATGTAGTTGGAGATGTAGAATTGGAATTGGTCCACCTTCTTCAATGCATGCCCCGTCACTGTGACACCAATATAGTTGAAGAGAAGGGCCCATCAACTATTCTTCATACAAAAATAAACAAAGCTGACTGTTGTTGCAAAAAATTTCAGGCCACGGCTCTACCCATCTATGAAGTTATCTAACATCCTACGACTCTATCATAAGATTCCTAGCTGAGAACCTTCCTCCGCGTGAGTAGTTTAGGACCGATGCACGTTTACTGTGGGGACAGTTGTGGTTTGAGCAGATTATGTTAGAAATTTGAAAACAAATCGCATATATATGAACAAATTCATATATAAGTGAAGCCCTATATAAAGGGCTTCATTTAAAATAAGTGAAGCTCTTATCTAGTCATTCATTTGCTCTCTTTTTATACCATACCGTGAAGTAACATGTTGTTGGAGACTGATATCTGAAAAATAATAATCGATATTATTGAAAGATATGAATTGAAGGTTATAGAAGTGATTCACGGATCTCACGTCGTTTTTAATCCATACAGTAAGTGAATGTAGACCATAGTCTATTGATCTATAAGCTGGATTACTTGTAAATATTGTTCGTTTATTTATTATGGAATCGACAGAATTGTCACTTGTTGATGACGAACTTTTCGTCACAGCTAGGGACACATCTGGTTTGCCAGTGTGCCCAACCTACATTTTCAAAGAGTTTCCGTGATTTTTCTGTAAAAATAACGGTGTTTTCGCCGCAATTTCAATTGTATTTCGGGCATTGTACAGTTATCCAACTATTCTACTAGATTTTCCTACGATCAAAAATACTTATTTTCTATCTTGCTACCCTATTGGTCCAAAATAGTGACAGCAAGTTGTTAATCGACGTAGTCGATTGTTTTTCCTAATGAGATTGATAAATCGAGAGGAAGGAAGAAAACCGAGGCCTTCTCACTTTTTGGAGATGGGTGCCCTTTTCTGTACGTGATAGCATTTTCCAAATATACATAAATGTTTTCTCAAACATCCTGACGGGAATAGGTTTAATTGGATAAATAATAAGTAGAAAGTGTGTATTGGGTATTGTTCCAAATATATAGTTGCGGATTTGGAAGGGATGACCCATGTTTCCGCACTCTAAGGAGGATTAATAAAGCTGACTAAACGTAAGTCCTCTCCTCTCTAATGGAAAAAAATGTTTCGAACTAATTTTCTCATTCAATTTTAGTGGCTATCGAAATTCTAACGTTTATATAAAAGCATAGGAAAATCTACAAAACAAAGGCGCAAGTTTCTGCCCCTTATCGTTTACAAAGTTCCAAATACGATCAGAAACAGAAAGGAGGAAAAAAAACAACTCTTCTGAAAAGAAAGTAGGTCACTTATATGATGAATTACTCTCAGTTTTCCTAGACATAGTTATTGTAATCACTTCAAATAGGGAATTTATAAACTCATCAAAGAATTTCCAAGTGTAAAGCAACATCTTCTTTCTGGTAGACAGATAGCTGCTTGTACATATGAATTTCATGATTGTATTTCCTTTCAAGTAATATTTCCGAAATCAGGCTTTAGTAAAACGGTGGAACTTTATTGCATAGTTGGATAGTCGATGTGTTCCTATCATAAAGGATATTGAAAATAAAAGGATTAACTGGTTTGACATGAAAAAAAATAAAGGGGGGATAATTTATTGTAATGACCTCTATAGTCGTTCACATTCATTATTATTTGGCCTAAGATGAAAAACAGAGGTTGCATATTTTTGCAACCAACTGATCTTCAGCCTTTCCCGTTTCAGTAAATGTTCACATTCATTTATTGTTTCATTATGGGAATAAAGACCTATTATTATTATTATTATTTCTAATGCCTTAATATAACGGATGGACCTCAGGTGTATTGTGATTGAACTCCAATCTAGACCGATTTGCTAATATCATAAAAAGCTTCTTAATTCACTTGCAATTGATAGAAATACAAGTTTGGTACTGGTACTTTGTTATTTTTTTTCACTTGGTAAATTGGGGGAATAGTTTAACACTTAGGCATTCTATATCGGCATTTGAATTTACCTGGCGGCCAAACATTGCTAAAACATATTTTGAACCCACCCCGTCTCCACTGTGGTGAACCGTTAGATACTTGTCATAAAAATCATGACTGCACATACCCGTAACTGAAAAGGCACGTTACAAATGTCCGCCGTTTTATAATGTGAAAGCATCAACTAAAAATAAAAAATAGTGTCAATAAAAATTGTTTAAGTGTTTAAGTGTTTAAGTGTTTCACGCCGGTTGACGGCCGGGGTGGACCGGACGTCCACGTGGAAGTAGGATCGCAACGAATACGAATAATCAAAAATTATTAATTTGGAAAGAATGAAAATGGGGTGCAGTATTGCGTAAAGCGAGACAAAGTTACAATGTGCTTGAAAATATGGTTGTCGTTTGAAAATAGATAATATAAAAAAACTCATCCAACTGAGGCCTTATTTAAAGAAACAAGTGTATATGTTGTTCGACAACTTTTTTGTATGAGCATACTCAGTAATAAAAAAAAAATAACATCAAAATAGAACCAATTTTTCACTCCCACAAATCTAGGAAAAACGGTGTGAATGAGAGCGCTATTTATTTAAAAACACGTAAACAATTTTTATTGAAACTATTTTCAATTCTTAATTGATGTTTGCACCACGATCTGGTGAAATCATAGGCAAAGAAACGCAACATATTTCAGACCACGCTTATACCAAACATCATAGTTGAAGTAAACGATATTGTGCACTCTGAAAGTTGGCGGGACTCTTGAAGGCCAAAAAAACCAATACATAGGAACGAACTGGCTGCGAAATTGTCCACGTGTACTGTAAAATTGGTGGTTCGTTTTGAATATTTTCAACTAACAGAATTTTATCATTAGCTGAAGCGTCATGAAATTAAATTTGAAGTCATGTTTCGGTGACGAATAGAAATCAGGGAATGCGGGGATGGTTATCACTGTCATGTTCAGGTCAGGAACTGATCGCGATTTGAGTGTTGAAATTCGATATTGGTGCGGTTATAATTACTTGAATTTTTTGTTATCTGTTTGAAATGTCGCGTCCTTGGATAAGAACTAATAGTAATAACGAGGGTGATAACAACGCAGACTTTTTCCAGTGCAGTGATTCCAATAGCGATGGTGAACAATGCGAAAAAAAAATACCAGTGAATATTGAAACACATATTTGTTTCAATGTATAAGGAAATCTACATCTCAAGCTTAGTTTCGAGGAAAACAAACTATTACAAGCAATATCAGATTTGACCGAGATTCCTTTCTCAACTGTACGTGAAATAGTCAAAAACAAACCTTATGAACGCAAGACGCGATGTGAAACAGGATTACCAAAACCTATAGATGTTCATCTGTTACAAAAGAAATTATATTTCTCCAACCGAAAATCATAAACAGGAAATTGAATACTTCCGGCCATAACGTGAGCTGATGTGACAAAACTCTTCAGAATTGGATAAAGAAACTAGGTTTTAGATTCAAAATAATAAGCAAACGTCAAGTAGTTATGGAAAGCAGAAGAATAGTGGACTGCAATGTTGACTATCAGAAGAACATGGAAGCTAATATTTTCGAGAAATGGTTAGAAAACACATTGATCCCAAATTTAGATTTTTATTTCGAGTAGGAATATTTTGAGGATATACTCAATTAATTATGACTTTTCTAACTACCTTTTCTTCGAAGCGAAGCCGGTTCGAAAAAAATTCATTCAGAAATACGATCTGAAATATATCAGAAGCAAATCACAAGAAATTCAATCCACCCTTGCTTGGCTTTCTTATACAAAAAATACATTAATGAATACCACTATGAGGTATAAATTGAGCAAATCTCCCTCATCTGTCCCCAATAAAACTACATCTGCTTTCACATTTACAAATGCGACTGACATAAAAAATAATCTAATCCCTGAGGAAACGAAATGGAAGCGATAAAGAACATCTTTATTGGAGTCTTTGCCAACCTACTCATCGAAATCCTATATGGAAAGGACATTTCGATGGATAAGTTTCATACATTCCTTTGAAAATAGAATTTGAATAGCAGCATTACTGAAGAGAAAATCCTGCCCGGAAATGTAATAGTCTCACTTTTGTAGGTACATTCGATTTTCTTTCATTTCCCGAAATGGATTCTAATTATTTTCAGGTAAAAAAAAAATCCTTTCATTTGCTCACCATTTGTTATCAGCCGTTAATACAGAACAGGAACTTTGTTCCCCATGATATTATTTTCGGATCTTTGAGCAACAGTTGAAATAATTAGAAATACATCTTTGTATAGAGTTCATTTTTGAAATTAATTGTTTCCTTTCGTTCTTTGAAAGATTCCCACATTTCTTGTATCAAGATGGAGAAGTAGAAGGCCAAAAAATGTTTCTTGTAATGTAAAAACAAAAAAGGTGATAAAAGTTGAAATTTCAGCTTCGTTATTCGAATCAATATTCATGAAAATAAAAGCACAAAGACGGCATAATCTGTTCCACCTCCCAACTAGCAAGTTTATCGAGTGTGCATGATACGAATCAAAAATGAAACAATTCTTGGACCAACACTCCAAAATAGGGGGCGAATCGCGGACACGTGTTTCTGGATATTGGCCTCATCAGCGCGGTACAGCCAAGTGTTAAGATGGGCAACACTCGTTTGCCGAAAGCAGGAAACAACACATAGGCACGGAGTCAACAACAGGAGCCAACCGCACATTTGTGTTAGATGTAGCCTGTGAATTCTATACCAACTACGTTGGTCAAACTTCAAGAACTTTAGGCTCCAGAATAACCTCTCACAGAAGTGATTATAGACACCATTAGTGCGCCCGACTCACGATTGGAAGATCGTGGGTTCCATTCCCGCCTCGACCAGATATTTTTCTCGAGATAATTTATCTGATTGGAGCGGGGATGATTCTGCAACCGTATTAGGAATCACACGTTAAAAGGAAAGACCTTGTTAGTCCTCAGCTCGCACAAGTTTCTCAACTTCTGAGAGTTGTCGTTCGTATGGGGGCGACAGCTGATTAACGGAAAAACAGATTTTGAACAGGTTCTTTCTTGAAATGGCCAACATCGCTGAAAATGAAAATTGCATTTTTAAAAAACAGATATTAATCATCTCAATTTTCTTCAATATGATAACAGGCATCAAGCTCCTTAAATACTAATGATCATAAAGACTCCCAGTTACATATCTATTTGAAAGTGGCAGTTCTCATACAGTACAAACCTTTGCGGCAACTGCGAACACACATATTGAAGTTGGTAACACCCAAAATCATTATTGCCACTGACATATGTCATGTCAACTGTCTGTCAGTCCTAACCAATAGGGACGACATGTGAAATTTCAATGTGTGGATAAGATCCTCTTGTGATAATTTTGAACTGTAACGTATTTTATCAAATATTTTACATCCTTTAGTTGTAGGTATGTTGTGTTTGTGAATATCAATCATACAATAGTATATGAACAAACACGGTAATGGCATTATTCCATACTTAACAAACAATGGTTTGCAGTGATCATTAAAATTTGCTCCAGATATTATTCTGATACTTTTTTTTGCAGTGTGAAAATTTGGTTGGCGGTGGATGCGTTTCCACAGAGGATCACATCATATGTTAGGTGGGAGTGCACCAGTGAATAGTAACTAGAGAGCAGTGTGTCAATGTTCAACACCTTTTAAGTTGTCGTAACAGGAAAATATAGCTGGATATTTTTGAGCTTGAGTGTTCCGACCATGTGAGGTTATCATCTATAATTATACCCAGTAATTTCGCGTGGTTTCCATTTGCCACCTGGTTGTTTGTAGAAATCGTGAGATGTTGGGTTTTCTCTCTATTCAGTTTGAGGTTGTTGGAATTGTACAACGTTTCGGCTTTGCTTTCTGCCTCTTCCGTAGCAGTATTTAGGCTCAAAGTATCCTTGTCAAAGTTAACCAAAGTAGCGTCGTCTGCAAACACAATTATAGTTAAAAAGGTAGGAGAACAGGTCGTTTATCAATGGGCCTAAAATTGAACCCTGTGGTACTCCATGCTTCACTATTCTGAATTCTGATAGCTCATCATCCACATTAACGATCTCAGCAGTTGGAGTGGTGGACCTCTAATGCCATAGTTTTCGAGTTTTTTCAATAGACTATTGCGTGAGACACAGTATAAGGCCTTGCTCATATCATACATTGTGATTTCCGCATGTTTACCAAGCTCAAGGCCCTCTACAATGTTCTATACAATCCTACATATAGCATCAATTGTTGAACAACTCCTTCTGAATTCGAACTGTAGGAGAGAATATTTCTCGAAATATTTAATTAATCTTTGTTTCAAAATCATCTCTATGATTTTGGAAAACACTGGAGCTAACGAAATAGATCTGTAGTTATCAGGTAATTTTTCATTGCCTTTTTTTAGTATAGGAATAATTTTTGAGATTTTTAATGCATCAGGAAAAACTCCTTTACTGAAACTTGCATTTATCAAAATTGTCATAGGGGGGATTAAAAATTCTATTTATTATTATACTGTTTAGATCATAAATGTCGAAACTTCTAGTTTGCTTCAAAGAACTGATTGCATTTCTAACTTCGAACGAGGTCACTGGTTCTAAATAAAAGCCTGTTATGTATGTATGTATAAGGAAGTCAGTAGCTTCCATATTCGAGGGCGGTAGAGAGTTTATCTCGTTGTCAGTTACAGTGGAAAAAAATCTATAAATGTGTCTGGTTTTACACAAATGGTCTTGAAGTTATGTTTACCTGAATTCCTCTCATAATTAATGAGTTTCCAGCTATCTCTAGGTTTATTGGTTGAGTTTTGTATGAAGTTGCTACATGCATTTTTTTTGTTTGAATCACAGATTGCGAGTACTTTTGCTTATAGTAGTTGTATGCGGCATTATCAATAGGGTGTTTTATACAATCGTATATATTTTTTATCGTAGCTAAAGTGTTGCGCATGTTACGTAGTTCTTGATTGAACCACTTCACCGATGACTTCATAGTTACCTTGGTTCTTCTCTTTGGAAAGTGCTTTTCAACGAGAGAATGATAGGTACAGATTAAAAAGTTCGTTAGTCGATTTACATCAAAATAGTTGGAATTTAGAAAATTATCATAATTTATCTGCCCAAGGTCGTTCCGGAATTTTTTCAGACTATGTTTGTTCACGAACCCCTTCCAAATGAAGTTTTTCTCAACGTTGGGTATACAAATAGCAAATGTTATGTACCTACTGTCCGTAATAATCTGATACTTAAGCATGGATCAACAATACCCGTATCATACGTATTTTCAGAGAGATTGGTCAATATATTGTCAATGCAGGTTGATGATGAATCAGTCACCCTAGTATATTCTGTCATATTTGCAGTTAGACCAAATGTTGCCATCAAAGATGCAAGATCGGTATAGTTTTTGATTTCTTGAGAAAATCAATTTTGAAATCTCCCATAATTATAATTTTATCGAAAGAACTAGAAACTTTCATGAGCAATTGTTCGAATTTGTAGAAGAAAATGATAATGTCTCCATATTACTTACATGCACAATTTTGTAGCATCCCTGATGATGGAAACAAATTATTGAGTTTCCGAAAGCTTGGACAAACTTCAAAGAGTACTCTTTTAATTGCTGCAAAGCCCCACTATTTACTAGTCCCCTTCCTAACTAGTCAGCAACGACTACACTTTTTCAAACTGAACGTTTTATCTTCTTGTTTGTTCTTTCATACGGTTAGAACGCCTTAGTGCAGGTATTTGTTCTCTTCTTTCATCCGGGTGTCTCTTTGAATTTTCTCGTACTTGGGTTACATCAGGTAATATTCTTTGTGGTGACGTTTTTCTAGGAATGTGTTTTGTTTTGTGGAGTATATTGAATGTTAGGTCTTGTTGTGTTTTAATTTTTATTCGTTCCTCGATAAGTGAATGACTTTTGAATTGTTGGATGTTTAGGTTTTCCAAGATGTCCATACGATTTTCTTTAATGACTTGTTTAATGAGTTTGATGTTTTCTGGTGGGGTTAAGTTATGTTTGTTTTCTATGGCGTGTATTGCGAGATTTGAGTTATATATTATTGGGTTTATGTATGCTTTATTGTGCTCGTCGTACCTTTGGATCAGTTTTATCTTAGTTTGGCCGATATAGAATTGTATGCTGAGCCTATGAGAATGTGGTATTTTTCGTAGACGTGAAAGATATCAATAAATTTTGACAGCTCCCAACCAGCAGAAAAAACTTTACAATTTTCCAAATAAGTTTCAGAAATTCCTCCCTCTTTTTTGAAAGAACTAGCAAGCTCTACTGAAATGAATAGCAGCACCACGCTTCGAACATGATTCAACTGAGAATTTCAACGACAGGTTGGAAATGTAATATAAGTAAGAATTCCTCACTATGTGAATATCTAACTTCCGGTCCATTGGAAAACTCCTTAGAGACCAAGAATTTATTGACAAATACCTACTTCGCCATTCCATGCACGTATCTGTTGACATTCTGTTCTACAATGGCGTAGATTCCCTTTATAAATCTGCCTGAAGTGAGTTAAAGCCGAAGAATGGCGTCCAAACCAAAGACTACGCTTGTTCTGTTAATTCGAAACTTGCCCGAGTTTAACGTATTGTCTCTGTGTTTCTGAATATAAACTAACTTGTGGTCTACATCCCTGCACTAATAGACGAACTGTATTTATTGGTAGTACGAGGATAATTTTCGTACGACTGTTTCGTTTTTCTACGCGCGAGTGAGGTCTTTTCTGTAATCAAAATCAAAATCAAAATCAAAATCAAAATGTTCTTTATTAACTATTCTCCATACAATTTTGAGGTATTTTTTTTGTGGTGTTTATAAAATATATACAATCGATTTTCCAAGGAAATGATAAATAAAAAGTGGTTGAATATTTCACACAAACTCGATTGTGAATCGAATCAGTAATGGACCAAAATGGAATGAATTTTCTGTTCATGACGAATATAGACAGGATACCAAATTGAACAAGTCAGATATTCGCGTCTATTTAGTATTTCCAAGAAAAATACAGAATTTCAAATCCATACGCATTGAAGTCAATAATAAGATCAGTCGAAATCTTAGAAGAGGTTTCAACATCCATTAACTTTCTGGGGCTTTTGATGTACCACTTCTATGGAGCTGCTGAGAGAGGGTGTATTAAAATTGCAACAGTATTTCAACTTCTTGCGGTTCATATCGTAGTGGTGTATTTTTGAACCTCCTCACTAGCCATATATTAAAAAGTGAAGATTGCCACTTAAGTGATAGATTTCAGATTTAATGACATATTCATTCTACTTATTTTTGAGCATAAAACCTTTCCAAATCTAAAAAATGAAAGGTTAATCAGTAGAGAATCTGCTGAAGTGTATTAAAGGGCAAACTGAGAAGTTCACTCCTGAAAGTTACTGCGTAATACGAGTATGAACCACATAGTAACTTGTACACATACATTTTGCCTACAAATCGGAATAATCAATTGAGAGAATTAAATATTCATTGAAGGGGTTATATTTTTAGTAGTGATTTATTTTTGTGTAAGAAAGTTTTTGGCTTTCTACTACTCCATTTTGATATAAAAAAAAGGTGAGGGAATCTTCCAAAGAAAGGAAGGAAGTGATAAATTTGAAAATAAGTAACACTATACATGGATGTGTAGATCATGCAAAGAAGAACCTTTCACACACAAACTGAAAGAAAGTCCTCCTGAAACAGCTACTTTCATATAAACAATGAATTACAAAAACCCGCAATTATCTCTCTACTTTTACCAGAATATGTTAGAGTTACCCATTTCTTGATTTCTAATCGTTTGATCTGGGGGTACATTATTCTGTAAGTGAATTTACGGCTTCATTTTGTGACTAACTTCTGGATTGTATCTGCGTTGAAACCATTATTATGGCCCATCTGTGTAATTATATCAATTTCTCTAGTTAGATTGTTAGCAGGCGAAGCCGGGGAAAATGCTTTGTGCAACATTAAGCTGTAAGCTGTCAATTCATGACTGTCTGGATGGAAATAATCACTTGGGATGGTAATGTCTGTATAGCTAGGTTTTCTGAAAACATTGAACTCAAATTTATTCTGATTGTGTGTCTGAACTTCCAGGAACACTTGAGTATGGCGATCCAACGAGCGGGTGCGGCGATAAAACGCACGTATCCGCTCATTGCACGGAACTCTAAGCTCAGTGTTGACAACAAGTTGCTTATTTATAAACAAATAATTAGACCGACTATGTTGTACGCGAGTCCTGTGTTCTGCAGTCTCAAGAAGTCCCCTTTAATGAGACTCGAGAGAATGCNCGTGTAGTATCTCTGAAACAGGCGAGAATATCGTCTACATATCTGTACCAAAAATGAATATGTTTTTTACCCAGGTCGGAATTCACTATAGTGGTCTCCAAGCTGTTCATAAATATGTCTGCTAAAAGTAAACTAAGGGGTGAGCCCATTGTAAACCTGAATTCTGTTTATGAAATCTGTTGTTGAACTGTATGCATAAGTAATGTATATGTTTGAAAATGTCCTTATAGGACGAAACTGTAGTATCGTCAGTTACAAATGAAAGTGGTAAAAAACATAGTTTCAGTTCTCATTTTCTATGATAATTTTCTAACACGTAGTAACGGCTACGTCCATCAATTGGGTTGTATATTGCTTTAACCTACTTCATTGAGAATTCTTCCCTGAGCAGTTTGTGAGAAGAGCTCTCAATTAATTGGTAATGTTTTCTTGTGGTACAATATTGGGACCGTTTCGTAAGTACATGTCGTTTCTGAACGTTATACAAAATGTACTTTTGAGCAGAAAGATGTCAAGTTCGAGTAAGGACGATTTTTTGTATTTACCTATTGGTGTAATGATGTTGTTGTGAAATTGATGCTGAAGAAACATTCAGAAGTCTCTTCGAAAGGTGAAAAAATTATGCCAACATGAAATCAATCGGATAGAATAGAACATATTCTGCTTAAAATGAACAAAAATCAATCAAAGTCGACCCGAGGTACAGGGGTTGAAATGGGGTGAAATGGGTTTTTCTATAATTTCCTTCGAAACTAGACGTGTCAGTCCTCTTCACCTAATACGTCGAAGAATGGCAATTCGTTGTGGACTTCCTTCTCCATTGTGAAAGTGATGGATGGTCTTACGTTGTCGATGTGCTTCAGAAACGTGTCTAGTTCTGTATTCCCTTGGTTCCATATTGTCAAATATGGAAACTAATCATGAAATGATTCAAATTCATTCAAGCAAATACATGAATTGAAAGATGTTCCAACCTCAACTTCAATATTCTAAAACAAAAACATTCAGTATGCAGAATTCCTTGCTTTCAATAGTCCAAGTTCATAGACATCAAAATTGATACGATCACAGGATATAGAAATATAAAACAATTTTTAAATACGCAAACTTTGCACAGATTGCATGCTGAGCATTTTACCTCAGTACAGTGACCGGATCAAAGTTGCAATGTTGGCGTATGAATTTTCATAAATATTGAGGTAGGTCAAGATCATCAACAGACGGTATTGAGAAATTTATTCAGTAGATATCTATTGATCTTCAGAAAAGGTTCCAGCAATGCAACATATCTTCTCTTCGATCCTGCAAGGGGGCAGTATGATGTAAGTTTTTGGTGATTTATTTCATTTTGATTAACATCCCCGTTTCGTTACAATGAATGTTTAATTAAGATTTCAAATGAGTTCTTTCATTATATGGATGAATGATGAATGGGTGAAACAGCGAATAAAATCCTCTCGTTAATAAGCCAGTACTGAGTGGCGACAATATTATAGAGGTGTCTTCAACGTATCTCAACCAGACTCGGGTCTTCTTGTGGGCTTCTTCAATGGCAGAACATGTTTGGAGTCATCAACATAACATCAAGTGGTCTAAAGCTGAAATCATCCACAAGGAGGAACACTTGTTTGAGAGAAAATTCAAAGAAGCCGCATTATTGTTGTCTAACAACACATTTAACCAAGCTACCATAGAGACACGGAACATATGGAAATCTATAATCAAGCCGAAAACTGCCAACTCCCGCCAGATGGTTAGCTAACGCTAAAACCAATGAAGCGTAGAGAGGAAAGAGGGGTGGTCTAGTTTCAGTAGAAATTGGGAGAAAACATTTTTATCCCGAGTCCAACCTTCTCAACGTTGTTTGACTCTTAAATTAATAAATTATTTCGTTGGAATGTTCTCTACTTTCTCTAAAGGAAATTTATTGATTTCTATGCTACACAATCTTTGAAATGAGTTTAATTGAATCGTTCAGTTTAACCAACATAGTTTTCATAGCAAATACCCTAACTATTTTTGACACGGACTACTTTTTGTTATTGTGTCCTTGCGTAAAATGTGTTTCACAAAACAACATATATTCAGTTGTATGAACTGAATACATTGACATATTGCACCCTCGGCTGTTATTCTCTGATAATAATTACTCACCAAATCACACTGTAAATCTCCAGAACAGCCAGAAATAGCAGAAGACGAGCTACTTGAATATTCGTGTTGTGTTGCGTGTTAAGAGTGTATCAAGTAAACCTTGTCGGAACTATAGCACTAATTAGGGATAAACCCGTTGTCTCAGGCGAAATGAAGGCTTTCAAAATGGTGTTGGTAAGTGGAAACGATTTCGAATTAGAATTACAAAGTAAGGTTGATTGAGTTATGGGAGATTGGTGAATGGGAAATGTGTTGATCACCCTTGTCGAGTATCGAATAGAAGGAAATAGAGGTGAAAAGATTACCATTTCGAAACCTGAAAGTCTTCTTAGTGAAGGCATTGGTAGTTAGTTTTTTGGAATACTCTGAATATCACTTATCAAAATTTCAGGAGCTATTATAAAGGTGCCTAAACGCTACGTCGACCGATACTGCCGATTATCATGTTCAGAATAAGGCATATGAATACTTCAGCGAGTCAAAATGTGATATTTCTATGAAGGAATTAACTTTTTTGATCTATGCGTGAACATTTCATTTGCGGAATATTGTTCATATTTATGATGGTTTCCGTAAGACGTCTGCAGAAAGATCGAAATACTCTTCAACGATACGTAATGAGAAAATCACAGAAATGATTCATAACTTACTTACGAAGTCTGTTCTAAGAATAAGGTGAATATTCGAATTTCGCGGGCTATGTAAACTCGATTAGTGACTTTTTCATTTTTTATGTTGGTATGCTCGTCTTGAACATATGTTCACAGTTTCAGCATGTTTAGTTTTGTGTGTTTGACGATTTTCTGCGATAGAACAAACTGTATCGAACAATTTGCATCCAATCAGTGACGGCTCGTGCATTGGAGAACAGGGGAGGCTAAAGTCATATAGACTATATACAAACAGAAAAGGCCCCCGGAGGAGCGAAATTTTTATGTTGTTGCACGCTTTGCTTAATACTAAAGTTAGGACATGGGCATGACAATGTGTAAAAAGTGCATGAGGAGCTATGGACTTTATTTTAGTTTGTAAACCATTTAAATGGCCGGTCATGACAGCAGCCCCATCATAGGTTTGTGCAATTAACTTTTGCCTAAAATTATATGTGTCACACGTACGAATTGAAAAATTTAACAAATCGTCAGCTGTGCGCCCAGATGAAACATCATGAAAACCCATAAAATGTTCTACCACATTACCATCTTTGACATATCTAAAAACGATTGAAAGTTGTGATGTACAGGTAATATCGGTAGATTCATCAATTTCCCATGTAAAAAAAGAAACACTTTCGAACTCCTTGCTTATATTTTCCTTGATAATATATGCCACACTCTCTATAGTAAGCTCATTTCGGATGGTTTTTGAAGTGCCCGAAAAAACGCTACCGTTTAAAAAAGTTCCAAATTGTGAATCATATTTGCCCCATAACACGAGGTATTTTTTTTAAATCGGAGTATCCTATTTTAGACCACGTTTGGTATTCGGTTTGTACACACAGGGCCAACAAAAAAGTTATTCTCGTTTAATGGAGCCGCATTTATCGTACCAACTAATATTAAATCACCGATTTTGTCGATTATCTGACGATTTAATCGAAATCAAATTTGGTAGAGGCCTTCCCAGAGTTTCAATAATGTAAAATTAATTATCATAAGATAAAGCCTTAAAATTATTTGTCGGTAACCAATCGAGTATATCGTCAGATTTTTTAATTTCGTCAAACTTATCCATAATAAACGAAAAAAAAAACTTACCGAAAAGTGAAAACCTGAAAATACTTCGAAATTGAAAGGAAACACTTTAAAAACACATCAAAAGTATTACCAGAAAGCACTGCTTGAATATAATACTGCCTGTTTTATACACAAATAACAAATATTAACAAGAAACACTAAAACGATTTATCGAAATATTTTTCAGTCCCGGTCTGTCACAGCATCCCGTCCGAATAATTAATTAAAAAAAACAAACGCAGTCATACACTAACGGAGACCAACTGGACGCTATAATTTATGCTACTGAAATTACAAATCGGGACGTATGTCGCAGGTTGGATCGGTCTCGTGGAGCCGGTGTTTTTTGAAGCGGTCAGAGGCTTGACTCCCTTGCAACGTATGACATTTATCATTTCGGGTTGATGTTTTATTCGTTATTCGTTCATGGGCGGTGCGTTTGAGTTTTGTTGATGCATGATACAGTGTGGTACGTACTACTTAGTGAGTGATAGTGTTTTTTTGAAAAAAATAATCATAATTGTTTGTCAATATCTTTTAATTTATTGCGATGAATAGCCTCAAATTTCATGGGGAGGCTAAGCCTCCCTTGCCTCCTCTGACGAGCCGCCACTGCATCCAATTGTGTGTGAAACATGAATTCAGGTGTCCAAAAACACCTAAAATGTTGACAGTGGCATCTGGGATTCTACTCTGAGTCAAAAAATGTTTACAGTTGGTACAAACAAAAGGTCGACAATACGTGAATGACGACTCTCGCTCTGGATGCTCGGGCACATCAACAACCGATGAGAAGGTTGAGAAAATGAAGAAAATTGTTATGGAAAATCGCCGAATCACTATTAGAGAATTTGCTAATGATGTCGGCATCTGGTATCTGTAGAGTAGGGAGGGTGATTGTAGGCTCACAGGTCACTTATACCTGACTTAGGACACATGTGACCCATTGTACATCCTCTCGAGGAATTATCCTTCTAGGTCATCGTTCATTCTGTCCTCTCCAGGAAGATGAACAGGTCACTAGCAGACATCTCCTTTATATTGGCGGACGTAGGCCTTGAGGTGTCTCACGGTGGCCTCCAAGAAGGTTTTGGAAGGTGCAGCGACATTACTGTCGTTGCGTAACTTTTTCAACCTTCTTGAAGTTCCCTCCGTGGAGGTGCACAAGTGAGGGAGCTTTCCTGCAGGGGCAGCCGGTTCCTAGCCTTTATTCAAGGCGAAGCTCTTGGCGTCCGCCGCAGGAACTGTCCTTGCTGTTGGAGGTGATCTGCTATGTCCAGCCTCATTCCAAGCGGTAGTTTGGGGTGGACATTTCTGTTCATCCCCAGCCACCGCCTTAGATTGAGGTTAGCACTTCAGTCCAGCCTCGGGATTGGTTTTTGTTTTTGTTGTTTCTGTTAATTCGTTCATGTGTGTTCTCACGAGTAGCAAGGAAAGAGTTGGTCACCTCTGATAGAGCTCCGCATTACCAGGGGTAAGTTGATTACAATGAGGTTTCGCCCAGTTGGGGTTCTCCTCACCCCACTTATTTCTGCAACTGACCAGGAACCCGGCGACCCCGTCCATAAGTCCACATGGGCTTCCTGGCAGGGCCCCGAGTCCGCTGGCCGTTTCCCTATCCGCCACCTGGGAACGCGCCCGATAGGTAGCCCAACCCACGGGATGATGTCGGCACATTGATTGGCTAATGCCATGTGATTTTTCTGAAATTTTGGGTAAGTTTGTGCCCAGGAAAACCAAGACCAAAAAAAACACGACATACTGTGTTTACACAACTCTTGAAACTGGGACTTATTCAGAAGAAAGGTGTCGTTGAACTTCATTATGACATTCTAGATGAAGATTATCCAAAAATATCGAATATTTGAGACTGACACTACACTTCAGACTTATTTGGGACTTCTGTAATGGATGAAATGAAAGAAGAATGCAGGACTGATGCTGCCAGGAGCTACTAGGGAAAAGCAGAGCGGTCATAACTGGACATGATGTCCTGGTTATTTGAGTGTTAACAAAAATTGGAAAGAGGAAAGTGATGATGGAGAATGACATTTTTAGATTGTTTTCCTCATTTCTTGAAGACTTGTGACGAACAAATCATTGTATGGTATTCAGCGGTAATATTCTTTAGTTTCATCAAGAAAGGATGGTGATATCTCTTTGAAATTTGTTTAAAATCTGTTTTTCCGTTAATCAGCTGCCGCGCCCATACAAACGACAACTCTCAGAAGTTGAGAAACTTGTGCGTCCAATGTGTGTGTCCAATGGAATTGAGAGTGAAAGCGATCATTATCTTGAAAATGCTCTGCGAATGACTGAAAATGCTTCGTGAACGACTGTATATATTTCTGTTGTGTTAGAACTTTCTTAAAGTTGTTTGAAGTCATGCATCCACTAAAATTATGAAACATTCACAAGTGACTTGGATTTTCTCATGGCATGACAAATTTTAGGAATATTTCAAAGCCTCATGTCCGTAAAGCCATCTAGTGTTTGCTTGTGAAACCCTGAATGACAGGCCTTCATTAGAGTTGCTCAAACCACGATATCATCTCATCTCATGTTGACCAGTACTGGCTGCTGCTGATACTATTTTCCATACATTTCTTTGATTTTCTCACAATGATACTCTACTGTGATGGTTTGTAGCTAGTTATAGTGAATCACACCAGCCGCTGACTATCATATAGTGACCATGTTCTTTTTTTATGGGTTTTCGCCTTTGGAAAGTTCCTTAGTGGCTTATCGGTGTCCAATCACTGTACTGAACGTCTTTTGTTGTAGTGGATTATCTAATTATCATCACACATGATGATCCAATTCAAAACAGGAACGTTTTGGTTGCCCAAAAGCAAAGTAGAACAGACCAAATCTTTGACCTTTCCAATATGTTTGAAACCATCGTAAACTACATGGGAGCTGGCGCCATGTTCTCATGCCATTACTCGCACCGTCTGCCATTACTCGCACAGTCTTCACCTTGGTCCTCAAATCCTCGTCTTTGATTACTCTAGGTCGACCACTCCGAAGATAAAATCACCGGAACGAAATTAACATCGTTTGTCATCACTCTCATTGCCGAATGTGTAATAAAATAGACTCTAGGGGGCTCAGGAAAGAAGGAAATAAGTTTGGCTGGGAATTAGTCAGCAACAAAAACCACCAGAGGAAGCGTTGTTACAATTTATTCCATAGTGTGTATGTACAACAGCAAGAGGCAACCCTGAAAGAGTATATAAATTTAGCGTACCTAGCAGTACGCAGCCACCAAGCAAGCAACCAAATTAATAATAATTGTCCATTACAGGTAACGAGTGGCAAATATCTACGTTCGTTATCACCAGAAAGCACAGGTGATACATTGAGTGTACCGACAACTCCGAATGCGAGAAATGTCTCCCACATACCCAGGAATACTTTCCTCTACAGCTGCGCTAAGCACGACGACTTCGATACAGCCAAGCAGTGCTGTGCCTCAACCAAAGGTACCGGTACCCAATGCATATTGTCACAAATTCCTGGTTGATTTTCCCGGCTTTAACAGCTGCGCTTTGGTTCAATTTGAATCATCAAAGAAAAGTTGGCTGAAAATCGCTCAACTACATCATATAAGCTGAAGAGAGAAATAAAATTGAAATTTGGATGAAAAATAACAGTATCAATACATGAAATATGAAATTCTCTACTGATCAGTATATACCCCGATACAGTAGAATGAATATTCATTGTTATATAGAGCTATGAAGCACAAGACAGTGAAACGGACATAACTTTTGAAATAATATAATATATACAGTGATCACAATAATTATCTGTGTTTCGATAATTGAAGTCTCCTAATACGATGATTCAGATGACAATCGCCACCAGACATACAAAATAGTTTATTCCCGGTGTTTGGTGGGAAACTTGAAAGGGTTAATGAATATTCTTTTATTTCATTTTTGTACTCGTTACTACGTGTTCTCATTACAAGCAAAAATTAGGTCACAAAACTGATCAAGTATATGATATCGTGGTTTGAGCAACTCTAATGAAGGCCTGTCATTCAGGGTTTCACAAGCAAACACTAGATGGCTTTACTCCCGTCCACACATTTTACAAAACACCACCCGCAAATTAAACGATTCTACTTCACCCACCATACTTCCCAGACCTATCGCCAACTATTTGTCATCTTTTCATCTTTCCTCCGTCCACTTCATAGAATTCCGAGCACCCAAATTTTCATGCTGAAAAAATTAATTGACTTGTGACTTATTTTGTCAGCATGAAAATTTGGGTGCTTGGAATTCTATGAAGTGAACGGAGGCCGTTGTTGCCTGGTTCTGATTGGCGAAAGTTCTATCAATGAGAAAGTTATCGGATTCCCAAAATAATTTCATTAAAGCTACAGGAAACAGTTATAAAATAAGCTTGAAATAGTTTTATAACTATCATAAAAATCTCGCAGAAAAGTGTTATAAATTATTTCATAAACGTTTCTATGACGAATTTATAAAACACTTTTATTGCCTACAACTGTATCGTGTTCACCGATCATCTAATATAATCAATTAGCATTTTGGAAGTAATTATAAAATACTAATGAAATAAAACTGTTGCAGCACCATGGAATCATAAAACAACTTTGCTGGTTGGGTACTGATATTGAAGGAATTAAATTTGTTTGAAATGCTTGGTATACTTGAATGCATTTTGTTAAAAAAAAAGATAAAGTTTCCGTTTCACAGGAATTGTTATCATCTGATGACTTTTGAATGGTCTCGGTAATTCCATTTTGTTTGTCAGTAAACTGTCAATATTTCCTTAAATGACATTGTTAGATTTTCAGCCATTGTCACTCAATTGACTTGTGTTACGTTGGCAAAAGTGCATTGACTCAAATGGCGATCCTCAAATGGCGAAGTATTACCTCAGATATAACAGTTTGAAGAAGACCCATAAAACCAAACAAAACTTTTCAAATAACCCAATATTCTCATTTCTCTTCTTGAAGACTACAAAGTCACTCCTGGTCATCAGGTTCCGAAACTTCCCCAGGGTCCAAACTGCTGCATACTTGTTCGGAATATGATGAAAAGTGACAGAGTCCGAATTGAAATGACCAACTTTTCCAATTAATCCAATCCCCACAAGAAATTAAACTGATACCATCGTGGCTGTCATGATAATTTCGTTCGGCGCTTTTACCACGCGTGATGAACGTGTGGACGATCGACAGAATGAGAATTCCGAGCTCAATAGCTTCGGGAACGTTCTGTTGATATTGTCCATTTCAATCAACGTAGAGTTCCTATAGCACATTAATGTCTGCAATATACAGGAAAGATTGTTATAGTTCATTGACTGAGCTTGCTTTTTGATCGTTATTGACTGCTGTGGAATGTGTTGTGAAATAATCTGAAACGCGGGGCAAAACTCAGGGAAATGATCAAAGAAGTTAACACCTGAACGGAAAAGTCCCAGGACTGAGAGAGAAACAGCATTTTTGTTCAAAATTGTCTTTATTCATCAGATAAATCTCTATGAAGAGCCACACGATCATTCCAGCTCCGCTCAATACCACTTCTGTAGAACGATTTACCTTTTGCCTTGAAGTAGGCCTCAGTTTCAGCAATAACCTTTTCATTCGAGCAAAATTTCTTATAATAGGGGAGCCCAAGCGGGGATTTCGGGATTTACCAAAGCGCGACAGATTAATATACAGGGGGATACCTTGTGTTAGTTACGAATGAAAGTGGTAAAAAACATAGAAAGTTTCATTTCTCTTTTCTTCATTATGATTTCCTACCACGTAGTAACAGCTACATCCGTCAATTTATCAACTGTATATTTGAAATGTGTAAAAAACATCTCTGAAATATCTGGTGCTACATGAGCTACGTACTTCTCTTGGATATTATTATCATTATCGATACAACAATTAACGCATTTCGGCAAACGTCCGGAAGGTATTCACTTTCCGGGCGCTTTTTCTTTGTAAAAGTAGCATTTTTTCGACCTAGTCTGTGAAGTACGTTTATTCCGGACTAGGAAAAATCATATTATTATTGTCATTGTAGATCCTATTTATGTTTCGAAAACGTCTAGTCGGGCGAATTTTGGAACAGCCCAATATCAACAAGGCGTCTGGTACTGATGAAGTGCCCGTCATCGTACATAAAAAGTGGGCCAATGAACTCGCACCAGTATTTTGCAGAATTTTCAACATGACTTACAAGAAAAGGATTTTTCCTTCTCGTAGGAAGATTTCTCGCATTCAGCCTGTTCCAAAAAAGAAAAGAAGACCAGTCGCTTTGCTATCAGTGATATCAAATATAATGGAGAAAGGCGTAAACCACCATATCCTTAAATATTCGGAAGAGTTCAACATCTTGAGCGACCATCAATATGGATTTCGGAAACAAAGATCAACCCCGGCGATTTTTCATCGTATGTCACCCATATTTATAATTACGCAATCGAAAAACATGGATAGTCAAAGAGTTGTTGCGCTTGATATTTCTAAGGCCTTTGACCGTGTGTGGCATGAGAATTTGCTGGTCAAACTTCGATGCTATGGCGTGTCGGATCATTTTTGTGCGTGGCTCTTTAGCTTCCTCAAAAAACGTTCCCTGCAAATGCCCGTCGACGATGGATATCTCTCGAATACTTTTACCATCAACCCTGGTGTTCCCCTGGAGTCTGTATTGTCTCCAACCCTGCTTTCATGGTATGTCAACGACTCATTGTAGAAAACCAAGCTGACGACAGCACACTTATCTCGTCATTCCAGTTGGATTCCAGGCTGAGGATGCACATCTTCACCGGCAGCAACCTCCTTGTGAGCGACGCGGAAACGACTGCCTTAGATTCTCCTACACACTGTCACAGACAGCGGCAATATTTTCAGCAGATCTGGCGTATCGTTGACGTACGGGTGTTGGTCGATCGTTTACTGAACTAGTGGACTCAAATTCATCCACCACATTGCGAATAGTTCTATCGGTAGGACGATTATGGCGACCATGAAATTGGTGAAGCGCGCGGTACGTTGCCCGAACAGAATACACATTTTGATAGTGGTAATTTTATTGTTTGCACGTGTTGTTGAATATTGTATCCGTCAATGGTGGTTTGGCAAAACAGATTTAATAAATGACAAATAATTTAACAGTTTGGAAATCCCTGTTGAAAAACCCTGTGTAAATAAGAATTGGAATGTTACTGTTAGTACCTATTTTCTGTTCAAATGTCAATATTTGACACAAATAAGAATTGAAATGTCAGAAATTTTCTTCTACAAATGAATTTAATAAAGAAATGTGTCTCAATGATTCGTTATTCTATACAGTTGCCGAAATGATAGTGTACGTAACAAGTCCGAAAACATGTTTTATCCAGACTTGTTGCCTAAATTACTATTATAAAATGGAATACCTTTTACCTCTTGACGTTATTCCGATCACGTTATTGGTTCTGGGGATCGGCCCATTCGCATCAGCGATATTTCCGGGAAGTAAATACCAAACTTCTCCATTGTGGATCGAATAACCGCAGATGCCGAGACTTCCGAACAATATGAGGTAACTTCAAAGTTCCCGGCGATACTTCCACTACTTCGATTCGGTTAATTCTCGGTGGCAAGAAAGTGGCGCCTGTACTTGAATTACGATTCTGTTTGACACTTATATGGATCAATTGCGATCTCTCAGTTTGTGCTTGAAATCGTTTTCACAAATATAATTGGAATAATAATAATTTCCAAATGTGAATTAGCAGGAAATATTATGAGAAAAATTGGTTATCCCGAATACATGAAAAATAACCCATCAATTTTATAATCTTATGACTTTTTTTGAACATATTATTATGCTTTATGTGATATTATGTTTTATGTATCAAAAGAGAATCATCAGATTAAATACCGTATTACCTCAAATCACCCCGTCATCTGCACTGCAAAAATTAATCTTATGAAATCACATAATATTATGTTGGTCTTTTTGTAACCAAAATCATGTGATATCACAGGGATTTCTGTGGAAGTCATATTACCAAATGAATTCGGTCAAAACTCCTTCTGAACATATATATTGAGTCATGTGATTTTACCATACAAGTACTGTAATTTTCACAATCTCCATTGTGATTTTCAACCATAAATGCAGTATCGCAGTAAATGAATGTATTACATTATTGATAATGTAAAAATCTATATTCACTTGTAACTGTCATTTGTAGTATCACATAAAATAAACCCCTAATTCACGTGAGTTATTATGTATGAATCACATCGTCAGTTGTGTAAAATTCTACTCTACTCTGTGATTGCAATTTGCTAAATTACAATGTACTTCGGAATAAGATATTATTTTCATTGTACCTATTTATTTTACTACGTTTTCCAAACCCCAAGTATCAATAGGAAGAAAATTGGTTGAACGGATGAATATGAATTTTACTTAGTACAGTATCGAGAAAAATTGAAGATTGTTCTTAATACTGTACACATGGAATCTTCTGTGATTTATTTGATTTCACGTCGTATTTTTACTCAACTCTTGAGTATGATATTCTTTGAATTCCATTATCACGGTTTTTATTGAGTAAAATTGAAGTTGCGAAAATTAAAGTATAAAAAAACATGGATGTATATCCAGGGATATACATGGATGTCTATCCATGTTTTTCATAACCATTTTTAATAGTGTGTGAGGATGATCATCAGGATTCATGGAACTTTTCAATGTCAGATCAAGTAAATCTCTTTTTTCTTTTATTACGACCTTACTGAATCTACCTACTCTTAACAATATTGAACTCTCTGCAAATATTGGGGAAACCCAAAGGTAGGAGTGTAATTTAGGATAGTTCGAGTTATGAGACCAGTATTGCTTCAATATTTGCATTATATGAGATAGGATAGTTATTTGTTTGAGTTATTCAGTGTCTGATTACACTCCCAACCAACTTCATTTGACCGATCAAACGAAATTGAATGTTTGTGTGCATGAAAAAAACAAAAGGTAATTACATTTGTCATCCGTACTTAATTATTTTGGTCGAATCTTCTTCCAATGTTCCAGTGTGACCCATTTTTAATGGAAACAACCCCCTAAAATTTGAATTTGTAAATCAATTTCAATAATTTTTTTTTTGTCAAGTACTAAAAGGTCTACCTTGGGACAAAATTTGAAATGTTTATTAAAGTTTTAGGGCATACTGCGATATTTTTTCTTAGTCGAAAATCGGGATGTTTTATTAGCGACTATGTTATTGAAAAAAATCAATACGCCACTGGATTCAGAGTGCCTCTAAATAGGTGTGACCAAAATTTGATGAAAAAATATTCATTATTAACAAAGTTATGACAACTCAAAAATTCGAAAACTCACACAGCTAACAGT
>NW_019292592.1:0-47407 GCF_000500325.1 Leptinotarsa decemlineata | reverse complement strand
CACAAAACGCTCAGAGTTCTCAAACAAAATTTAGGGAATTCGTTCGGGTTTATGATATTTTACTAGGTCCTTCCTATTTTTGTACTTCACATAGGACGTTTCATTAGCTGCATTCACGTGTGTATTTATTCAAAAATACTTGTTGAAATTATTAATTATGTTTATATATATTTAATTGATAATGTTATAAATATGATTTAATATATTTAGATTATGATAAATATGTATATGCTCATTTCAGAAGACATTATGATATGTTATCATCAGATGAATCCAATGAATTTTTGTTGAATAATATAAATTAGGGTTTTCCAATTTCCTCAACTCAAGGGTCTGATTTTCTCTCCTTTCATAACATGTTCAAAACATTTTTGCCATTTTCCGGAATCGATATAATTCAGAGACTTCTTGAAGAGCATTTCAGGTCATAGTCTAGTTTACGTTGAATATTTAACAAAAAATTCAAAACAGAGCCCAAATTTGTAATATACCGCTGTTTCGACAATTTCACTTTGCATACTTTTTTAACAGATTTATACCAATTGATGTGGTTCGAAATTATAAGTGAAAATGATATTGATAATAAATTGTACAATTTTTATTCATTTTTAATCTCTACTTTTGACAAATATGTCCCTCTTAAGAAAGTTATAATTACCAAACCTTCCGCTCTTTGGCTCACTCAAAATCTCAGACTTCTTATTGAAAAACGTGATAAAGAGAATGTTGAAACTTGTAGCCCGTTTATAGATAAATGCATCACACATATCATCAATTGTTGGTTTCATATTTTTCAGACCTGATGTGGTTATTCTGGCTAGTTATTCTGATTTCAGAATTATCAGTATACTCCCAACCATGAGTAAAGTTTTTGAAAGAGTTATTTATTTACAAATCAATGATTATTTCAATACCAATAATCTATTATCACCATCGCAATGTGGTTTTATCCAGGGTTTTAGTACGGCTAGAGCTCTTGCTACTGTTACAAAATACATTGTTGAGGGATTTGATAAGGAAATGATTATCATTCTGGTTCTACTATATTTTTCGAAAGCATTCGATACCATCAATTATGAGCTGATTTGCATGAAACTCAAATATTATGGTTTTAATAGTGCTGCCTTATTTCTCATCTGGTCTTATTTACTTGGTCGATCTCAAAAAGTTGTTATTGATGGCCATCACTCCTTACCTCTTGATATTCTTTGAGGAGTACCACAAGTTTCCATTTTGGGATCTTTATCGTTCATCATTTATACTACTGACATTATCTCGTCCATCAAGAAATGTAAAATACAGGCGTATGCTGATAACATACAATTATGCATGCATTTTAAAATCGATGAGTATGCTGAGGCACAAAATCTCTTCAACACTGGTTTTGATTTGATCAATGGACTATCAAGTGAACATGATTTGAAAGTTAATCCTAATAAAACAATGATGATGCAGAAGAATCGTAAATTTGCAGAAAACAATTTCCATTTAGAACTAGATCATATTAGAAAAAAGCTTATATGTCATTGTTATACTGTTATACTGTAATCGTTTTATTTTGAGCCAACCTCTAAAAAGAATGCTCTGTGATAGTTTGGTGCTAGGCCATTTCAACTACTGTAACTTCATATATAGGCCAAACTTAAATGATTCAGATAAAAAAAGAATAAAAAAAGTGCAAAATTCTTGTTGCCACCTAACTTATGGACTTTGTAAGTATGATTCAATTTCTGAAGCCTTTGAAAACTCCCGCTGGCTTAATATGAAAAATCGTTTGATTCATCATTTGAGTTGTTTTCTTCATAAATTGATTACCCTTCCCCATTCTCCTCTTTTGATACAAAAATTAATTATGCGTGAAAATATTCACTCAAGAAACATTGGACATAAAACAAATCAACTATGCCACAACATCGCGCTGCATAGTTTCAGAGATTATCCCTTTTTGATGCTGAAAAACTCTATAATTCATTGCCCGAACAATTGAAGAGATTCAATATCAGGAAATTCAAATACAAATATAAAAATTATATCTATGATAGTCAGTAATGTCAACTTTTGCTTTTTAGATAACAGATCAATTAAATTATTTATCAACTATCTTTAGAAGGTAATCACAAATTACGGTTCTCATTTCGTGGTACCATCACTGTTAATTGCTGTTAATTATGGAGTGGTGCTTGTTGGTTGAGTTAGAGTAGCTTTGAGCTAGATTTCTCCAAGGAGTACCAGAATCTCCTGTAACCTATTTTCATTTTCAAATATATCTTTGTATTGTTTTTTTGTATTATCAATAAATCCGATTTATTATTATTATTATTATATCTTTCATTCTAAATGTCGTAGAACGCAGAATTATAATATTTCGTTGATGTGTCATCTTGTCGACAACATATTCCAAGAAACGAGCTTCATTTGAATAAACTATGAACAAGTTCTTTTTTAACCTTACTTTCATATACATATATGTTTTTTGTCAAAGCCACTCCTTGATAGCCGCTTTTTTCCATGCATTATTTGGTATTCCATCTTCAACTTTTCTGGAATGATAACTTGCATTATCCATATCACAATCACAGACAAAGGTGAAATGAGGTCTATCATTTGCTCATATCTTTCATGCGTTCATATCTTTGTGATAATCGCCAGAATATTTTGACTCAAATAATAATTCCAATGTGGATAGACCAGCCTTTTGTAATGTGTTTGTCCTGCCACATATTTCCAACGGTAACGGTACCTAAACTTTATCCATCTAACAATCAAAGTAATCCAAACAAAGATAGATGCGTGATCAAAGCATGATCACCACGTACATTTGCATGTATTGGGTAAAATAAACAAGCTCCCTTTCGCTCGCCAATCAGATTTAACTGCAATCGGCTGGCGGAAATCATGTTACACTGTCGGAGTAGTCGGAGTGGTCAGTTACGTTTCAACGTCTGTAGTACATATACGGTATTTTAAAGTTCAGGAAAAGTCAAGTACTGATACGGCTAAAGAAACTGCTAATTTGTGTCCCTATACTCCACCTAAAAAATGTTTCTATACCCAGCCACATATTATTAAAAAAAGCGAGTGTGCTTAATATATACATATGTATATATCATACATGTACATGTATAGATGTATAATATACACATTAATATACATATACATAGAGGGTGACAATTCGAAAACTTACAATGACTATATCTGAGCAACCAAATGAAATAAATATAAGATATGAGAAATTCAATAAAACACTATTTAAATATTACTGGAGTTTTTTCCCAACACCAAACCGTTATTTTAAAACCTCAACATGTGTTTCGATCACCAAGTGATCATTTTCAAGAGGAAGATCAGTTTGATCTTCCTCTTGACAAATATTTCTTGTGACATCCTGTATATAGTTTATTATTGTAGCACTCTGTACATAGTACTTTTTTATATATCATCTACGTACCGATGAGCAGTATGTCTAGGTGAGCGACAGAATAAAGAACGGAGAATAAGAGTTGTTTTATTTGAGTTGAATACATCACAAGTGGCGACGAATGATATTCTGAGTGATAAAAAGTGCAAATTATTTTTTTTTTACGCTCAGCAGTGAACCCCAACTCGATAAAATGACGGAAGCTGTACAGTATACGGGACATATTCAGGAATTCAATCCTGCTACGTCGAATTGGCAGATCTTCTGAGCACAAGAGACCTCTTCCATTCCGAGCGTCATCGTCAAGGAAAAACAACTGCGGAGACAATAATCCAGCGAGTACGAGCGGCGGCAATTCGGGATCAGGAAGTGGCAGCTCAAAGAGGGGAATTCGTACGGATCCACCATCATAGTCAAAATGCTCTGTCTGCGGCCGTACAAATCATAAAACAGATAAGTGTTCTTATAGAAATTGTAACTGCAATGTATATGATAAAAAAGGGCATCTTGCTCTTATGTGTCCAAATAAAAGAATTTACCCGATGATTTACAATTTTTGATTGGTAAATACAACTCTCTTTTTTCTCCTGGACTGGGTACCTTCAATAAATACCTTCAATAAGTACCTTCAATAAATCAGATTCGGTTACTCCAAAATTTTTCAGAGCTCGTCCTTTACCTTTTGCCATTAAAAGAGGGGTGGAAAAGGAACTCCAGCGGTTAAATGATCTTGGAGTAATCCAACAGGTTCAGTATTCTGAGTGGGCATCTCCTATTGTCCCAGTTTTTAAAAAAGATGGTACCGTTAGGATATCGACTCATTTCCTCTTCCAAAAATAGAAGACCTCTTTGTCAAACTACAAGGTGGAATACATTTTACAAAGCTCGATCTATCAAATGCGTATCAGCAAATTTGTTTAGATGAACCATCAAAAAAATTAGTAGTGATATCTACCCGTGAGGGTTTATTCCAATATAATAGAGCACCGTTTGGTATTGCAAGTATATTGGGAAATTTCCTAAGAACATTGGAATCACTTTTACAAGATTTAGATGGTGTTGTTTGCTTTCTGGATGACCTCTTAATCACAGGTAAAAATCGCAATGAACATATCAGAAGGTTGGAAGCTGTGTTAGCTAGATTGGAAAATGCAGGATTGAAATTGTCGTTGAAAAAGTGCGAATTTTTCAGGAGTAAAATATCTTATTTGGGCTACGACATAGATAAAGTTGGTCTGCATACTTCTGAATCGAAAATTCTAGCCATAAAACACGCTCCAGTTCATCATAATATTACCTCATTGAAATCTTTTTTGGGATTAATTAACTATTATGGGAAATTTGTTCCAAACCTTGCTTCTGTTTTGCATCAGCTGTATAACCTGCTCAAGTCGAATTCAAGATGGGAATGGTCTGATGAATGCGAATTTGCATTTGAAAAGGTTAAACAGTTGTTGATGTCAGCATAAGTATTGGTGCATTATGATGAGAATTTACCATTACGTTCAATAACGGATGCTTCAGATAAAGGCCTGGGGGCTGTGATCACACATATAATGCCTGACGGATGTGAGGAGCCTATTGCTTTTGCCTCAAGAACCTTGTCAGAGGCTGAAAAAAATTATTGTCAGATGGAAAAAGAAGGTTTAGCAGTTATTTTTGGTCTTTGCAAATTCAATAATTATTTATACATGAGAGAGTTTACGCTAGTCATTGATAATAAACCTCTGATGTATATTCTTCATCAAAAAAAAATATTCCACAGTTTTCTGCAAACCGACTTCGCAGATGGGCCTTAATTTTATCTAACTACCACTACAATATTGAGTATGTAAAATCAGAAGACAATCACGCCAATTTTTTATCTAGGGAACCTTTACCTTTAGGTGAAAACAGTTTAGATGACGTAGATTTAAATTTTATAGGATATTTTTCTGACAGTGGAGATTTTCCTCTTGAACTTCTTCAGATTAAAGATGCAACACAAAGAGATGAAACAGTAAAAATTATGAAGTATTCGAAATCAGGTTGGCCCAATGATTCATACAAATTAAAATACAAAAAAGAATTCAAATCAATTTATAGACTAAGGAATGATTTATCGATTGGATCGGATTGCTTACTATGGAATAATAGAATAATAATTCCAACTTCTTTGCAAACAAATATTTCAAAGAGTCTAAGTACTAGTCATATGTGTGTAGTGAAGATGAAAACTCTTGCACGATCATATTTCTGGTGGCCGGAGCTCGACAAAAAAATTGAAGAAATTTGTAAAACTTGCGAAAGTTTTCTGATGTATAAAAAATCACCAGATAAATCTAGTTTGACTTGTTAGCCATGGCCGGAACAACCTTGGTATAGGTTGCATTTAGATTTGATGGGTCCATTCAAAAATAAGTATTTTTAAATTGCCGTGTAGGCATGTCTCTCTGATTCTCTAATTCATGAATTATCCGAGGTTCCATAGATCTTTCTAGCATACATTCCATCATATAAATTTCTTTCTGTAAATAATGGACCAATAATTTCATCTCCCAATATATCAGCCCAAACATTAACTTTTCCGGGGTATTGTTTATGCCCTTCTCTAAATAGTCGTGGGTTCTCGTCACTCCAGTAATAACAGTTATGTTAATTTGCATGCCCTTTGGAATAAGGAGTGCACTCGTCACTAAAGCAAATATTTTTGATAATCCGAGGTTCTACGATAATTCTATCGGTCATAATTTCACAAAATTCAATTCTTCTGTCATGGTCATCGTCACCAAGTTCTTAAAGGAATTGCATTTTCTGTGGATGGAAGTTATGTAATTTACGAACGTTTCTTACAGATTCGTGGGATAATACGGTTGCTGTAGTTGCCTCACGAGTCAATAAATTATGATTAATTGCAAAATGTTCGAGTACTTCAATTCACGTTGCTTCGTCCAGTAATCTTAGTCGATTCCTTTTTTAATTTCACTTTTATTTATTCATATTTCAGAAAAGAGAAAATAACACCTAAATAAAGGTGGAGTTGCAGATACGTTTTCGAAAAAAGAAAATATGACCAACTTCGAAATGTTTAGCAAACTTCACATTTTTAGAAAGAGATAATGACACTACTGAGACTAACCTATGTCAACATGATTGAATCGCAAGCCGACTAAGGAGTGGAGTTGAAGATGAATTTTCAAAAAAATTGAATATGACCAACTCCTGAATATTTAGCCAACTTCATAGCTTGGAAATGATAAAATCAGTACTATGACAATTATCTATCAATATGAATTGCAATCGTTTTCTAGATGCCATCAGCCCTGGCATAAGAAAATAATAACAAAACAATATTTTGTCTTCTGGAAAAAATTAATCAGACCAACTCTGAAAGATTTAGCCAACTTTATGTTTTCAGAAGGAAATAATAACACTACTGAGAATATCCTATATCAATATGAAAAACTCGCAAGCCGTCTTAAGGTTGGAGTAGTTACAAATGAATTTTCGAAAAAATCAAATTTGACCAACTCCGAAATATTCAGCCAACCTCATATTCTCAGAAACGAATAATAACATTACTGAGAATATCATATATTGATGTGATTGACTGGTCAGCCGTCTATGGGGTAAAATTGTAGATGGATTTAGGAAAAAATAAAATTTCGCTGATTCCGAAATATTTTGCCAACTTTATATTTTCAGTAAGGGAAAATAACACCATAGATAATATTCTATATTAATATGGATGACTCGCAAATAGTCTATGGGTTGGGGCTGGATATAAATTTTCGCTAAAATGGAATTTGATCAATTCCGAAATAATTATAGCGTACTTTATAATTTCGGAAAGACATGAATGCAATCAGTACCTAGAACGTAAAACATCCTCTCTAAATTTTGTTCCTACATTTTTATCACTGATAAGTTTTCCATATTACAACATGGGTATAACTTTACTCAAATAATTTTCGTTTTATTAAAAAGAAATCCTAACGAAAACACATTTTGCCCCGCATTATAACCAAACCTCTTTTTCTTATTTTGTTACCCAAGTTAGTTAGGAGATGAGCAGATAATTATAACAAATAGGTATACCTACTTAACAAATACCTACCTTTCGAGTTTTGGTAAGTGCAAGGAGTCGTATCGTTTCATTAATTTTATGTCAACGTTTTATGCCTACATACCTATCTCAAAATATCGTATTTCGTTCTATTAGATTCATTTCATTCTTGAAAATATCCATCCATTCATTTTTATCATAAGACAAAGATTGTTCACTTCTCATGCCGAGGTGGATGACATCTAGAAAATGATTGCAACTGATTCAGTTCGATAGATGTTGAGAGTACTGATTTTATCCCTTTCTGAAGCTATGAAGTTGGCTAAATATTCTGGAGTTGGTCATATTCAATTCTTTCGAAAATACATATTTAACTCCACTCCTTGGACGGCTTGCGAGTCAATCATGTTGATGTAGGTTACTCTCAGTAGTGCTAATAGGTATCTCTTTCTGAAAATATGAAGTAGGTGTACCTAAGCTAAATATTTCGAAGTCGGTACTTTTAAATTTTTTCGCAAATTTATCTGCAACTCCACCTCTCAGACGGCTTGCGGGTCATACCTACATATTAATATAAAATGTTCTCTAAGGTGTTATTTTCTCTGTTCTGAAATATGAAGTTAGCTTAATATTTCGGAGTGGGTCAAATTTTTATTTAATTATTCTAAGTATTGTTATTATCTATCTCTGAAGTTGGTTTAGTATTTCGGAGTTGATCCAATTTAATTTCGTCGAAAGTTCTTCTGCAACTCCACCTCTTAGACGGCTAGAGAGTTGTTCATATTGATATAGGATGTTATGATTCTTTCTGAAAATATGATATTGGCTGAATATGTCTAATGTTCTTATTTGATGTGCATCAGGTAAGAACCATATGCAAATAGAATGAGCAATTACGAATTATATAGGGGTGATATTAACAAATGGCGAAAATTTGAGATTAACTTCACATTTCGTGTCTCAAGATCCTGAGTAGACTGTCATTAATGAATATGTTTGTTCTATATAAAATCATGTTTAATAAAGGGAGATGGTAGATATATGTATATAGGTACCTTTTCATTTGCCTATCTTCATTTGAAAATTGTCCACATACCTAAAACTTCATAATGTATTTTCTATCAATTGTCAATCATCTTGTATAATATGACGTTTACATATATTGCAACCTTTCCAGAAAGTGTTATTCCGAACATGGTTTGTCAACAAAGAAAACTTCATTAAAAATCTCCTTTAGGTATAGATACATGTGATTTTGATCAATGAGTATTACGGTCTTCACTCTGTATGTATCTATCGTTCTGGACATACTACATAGTTCAACTATTATCCAATGTGATTCAAATTAGTTTTTGAATTTATTGGATCGTTGAAGGACGAATGAAATTATTCTGGCATATGCTGGTAATAACGTGCTTGGGGTCGTACGTTGAAAGGTAAGACCTCGTTAATCCTCAGTTCGCACAAGTTTTGACTTCTGAGAGTTGTCGTTCATAGGAAGGCGACTGCTGGTTAACGGAAAAACCGATTTTAACATTTCGGAATATTGATTGTTCTCGACAATAGTTATTTTGAGTTATTCCTTATAGATTTTTCTTCATTTAAAATGTATCAGCAGGTATTAAAATCTATAGAGAAATTCCATGTGTCGAAAGATCACGCCTTTCTCGTTATACCTAGAAGTATTTAAATAAAAACGTACATTAATTACAACAGAATTAAAATTAATGGTTTTGTAAAATAGCATCAGTTTGTCTGAGCATGTTCTGTTGTCAAATAGACATCAGACAAATAGTTATGGCTTAGAAGTTAAGATGAAATAAAATTATATTCATATATAATCAAAAAGCCATTATAGTCGAGGCGAACATACAACTGTAAGCATGGGCAGCTAACTCGATCAACTAGTCAAAAAGCCCTCTTCCATGGACAACACGTTTATTGTTAGCAAAATACCTCCTTACAGATTGAGTTGTATGTATATTGTGATAATATGTATTGGGAAGGGATAGGCGGGATTAGTATCGATGTCGGGCGTGCCAGTGAGACACGATCTCGCCAATGAGCCGCGCGTCCGCATCGAAACGCCCCTCCCTCTTACCAATGAAAAAAGCATTAATCTCTTTTAAAAACAAAGGAGAGAGCAACCAGGCAGCTAGGCGACACGCACCGAATCGTTAACTGACATAGAGCTCCCTGTAATGAGGTTCAGTAGCACATATTTAACATGTAGTTCAGTTTATAGACATCCCCACTAGCTCACCTTACCGTCCTAGACAACGCCCACTAGGCTCACCTCAACGATTGCAGTCGCTTGAAGAGTCAGTTGGGTTCATTGTCAACCCAATAGTGACCACACAAAATACGGTACACGGGGCAATCTGCTGTGCTGTTTGCTCTATATTTTGACAAACCAAAAAAGCACTTGTTAAAAAAACAAAAATGTGTGATGTGAAGTGACAGCTTCGTTGGTGTATTCGTGAAAATAAAAACGGACAGAATCGCCCCGAGATTTTCGGCGACGCGGCTCGATCGCGTCTTCAGATTGCAAACACGGCGTCTCCAGTGGCAATGACGCAACACAGCGACGCGTCCAGTGACCGATCTGAAGTATCTGTGACACCGCCGCCCCCAGTTTCGAAAATGTTAGAGTTTGCCAGTCATCAAAATTTAAGTTTTCTCAATTTAGAGCACCGCAACATGTTGGCCGCCCCATTGGCGGCGCTCCATTCTATGACCGAAATGAAACATCAGTCGCATATAAGTTCCGAACACCTTCACAGTCATCATCAAGAAAAAGGTGATACCGACATCTTGCTAGACCGTACAAGTTTGCACGTAGAACGGTCTGGCTTGACGTCGTCGCGAAGTCCTTTGGGGGCGACTAGCAATAGTAATAGTTCCCAGGGAGCTAATCCCCATGGCATCGATCACATTTTATCCAGGCCGACACAAATAACCACCGGTCCTTTACATTTTCCTCATAATATCAGTTTCACACAAAACCCTATGGGAATGGCATCTAATAGCGCTCACAGTGCGTCCAATTCAGGAATGAGAGGATTCAACATTGCCGCTGCTGCCTTTTTCCATCACCACGCCACCAACTCCGTAAATAAACCCCAAATTGAACTCGGAAGAAGTGCCGGCGGTTTATACTGGCCCGGAATTCAAGGTCTGAATGCTATTTCTTGGCGGGATCGACTTAATAGTAGTAAGTGCTATATGATATACCTTAAAGCTACCGAAGTAATAATTTAAATGTTACCAAGATTTATTTGTGTTTAGAAGAGACAAGGGACAATTATTAAAAACATTTCAGTAAATACCTCCCCATATACCTATAGTTAACAATTAAGACTTCAAATACGCTAGGCGTATTTGAAGTCTTAATTGGACTTTATTCGAACGACTACAAATTAATGATATTAAAGAAATTAAGTATCTATATTACAAAAATATTTGGTGACATTTTCAAAAACTTATTGGAAACGTTTCAACCGACCCCTGTGCGGTTATAACACTGAAACACTGATAGGGGTCAGTTGTGACACTAACGAAATGCAGATAATTTCTTCCTAGTCAAAAATCACAACCTATAGATATTGTCAGTTTTAGTCATCTACTGATGATATTAACTTGGTCAGCGAAACGCGCGTCGGGAGACAGTGGGTCAGTTCTGGTGTGAGATAATTGTTTGCATTAGATTCATAGTAATAGTAATGATGGTAGTAATAATATCTTCATTGTTTCTAAATACATAAACATGATACATAATGCAACCCACCAGTTACCAACAACAAAAATATACAAAGGTTCATATCAGTATGACAAAAGCAAAAATATCGAAGGACACAATTTAATACTAATATTAAAAAAAATTATTATCAATCATAAGCATGACATGTGATGATATAATAATGAATATATGAATTAAATACTATGGTCATTTGAACTGTCGTTTATGGTAAGCTAATGAATTGCAAAATTTCCTACCCTATAATAGAGTTCGAAACGTGCAGGTATATAGCTAGATATTTTTGGAAGTTTTGAAAATATTGAAATCAAGTTTGATAGATACATATCTACATTACAAATATACATTGAATATGGTAAGAAAATTAAGGTTGTAGGAGTATCGTATACACGAGTTCTGAATTGTCTGTATAGACTCTGTTTATCTCTTATTATTACCTACCTAGCACCGGTCAGCAGACAATATCACAGTAAGCAAAACTTGATAAAATCAAAGAGTCGCACAGTTTATGTTTCAATTTAATGTTAAACATTTATTTAGGCATACCTATATACAGTATTTCAGTTTAGAATTAGTTTTTTTTAAGCAAATGGTTTACATGTGCGGTAAATTTTAATTCATTCTCTATATACACTCTCAAATTTTTATGTTTATATGAAATATTCAGTTGTTTATCATTGATCAAAATTTGAAATTATTTGCATTCCATAGTTACAAATATCAACACTTCAGTTTTGGTTCCATTTGATAAAAGACTATAGGCTTTAGAAAGTTTGTAAAGGAAATCAAGATCGGAATTATTTGCATCACAAGACGTTTGCAAATTAGCCAGATGAAGTGTTTCATTAATTTGGGTGTCATATTCACAGAACTCAAGAGATTCAGGAAAATCAACTATATATAGGTACATATATTGTGAATAAAAGCGGACCTTGAATACTACCCTAGGGGACTCCTCGTGATAAAATTCTACTTGCGGATACCGTTCCATTATATAATCGTTTGCTGGTTGCGATTTTTCAGGTAGCTTTCAAAAAATTTCACCACTAATTCCACTAATTCGAAAGCTTTAATATAATATTGAAACTATTGTCATACTCTATTTCTAATCACTAGTTCGAAAAACGTCATCGGTACTATTTCCAGAGCGAAAGCCATACCTACCTACTGTGCAGGTAAAAAAATGATCAGAATGGCTTTCATCTGATTTTCAACTATAATTCAAGAATTTGGTAGGTTGGATTCTAATAGGCCTAAACTATGTCATTTATGTGTATAATATGTAATACTTTATTTTAAAAATTGGGTAAATGAAAGATTTCTATCAGTTGTCGGGAGAGGTATTGATAATAAACGGTAATGTACACATCACTCAGATAGGGTAAAGTTAACAGTGACATCTTCAGATTTCCTCTCCACCACCGACTACATGAATTTCTCTTGATGCCTACGTATGAAGTTTTTCACTTGTTTGCTGTTGCTTTTTTCTGAATTTATCAAAAATTCCTTGTGTTGTTTCTCTGTGTTGAACTTCAAGTAAGCTTTTCTAAAAGTTTTTATCATTATATTCACAAGGTTACTCTCAAATCTGAATAGTATGCCTAGGACGTTTCAAATTTATTTGTTTCATATTTTGTAAAAGTTTTATTCCTCAGTTCCATCATAAAGTTCAAAATATCGGATAGACATAGAGCAGGATATTTAGTTGTTCAAACATATTCATTAGGAGCATCTTTATTAGAGAGTTCAGTCACATAACGATTTCAAAAGTTAATTATATCTTCAAATTCATTGAAGAGTAAATGAGAGGCCAGTCAATAATATATAGATTATTCAAGTGAGAATAATCCTTACTTCTACTAAGACGAAGCAACTGTTCATCCATTTTGATGCATAGGGAACAATCATGTAAAGAATGATTTCTGAAATATCTTCCAGGTTCATAACATTGCTTCCATTCATTATGGAGTTCGTTTGGAACAATCGAGAGTTCCGTAGTTTGAGTTACTCTTGTGTTTCTCAGAGCTCTAACACAAAGCATTCGTGACACAAAACATGAGACAGACTTTCGTAACAGTTTCGATCTGTTATAGTGCTGGGTGAATGCATTTTGGATTCAAATGCGAGATCAACTGCCTTTAAAAGACCAACCTGAGTATAAGTAATAAGCATGGACAACTTTTATTACGGAGATACTACTTATCTTGTTGACAAAATACTGAACATATGTGATGGAATTGGCAGATACTTGGATAAACTCCATAATTTATTCAAGTCACAGTTTATTGTAAGATTTTCTCCAGACAGTGTTTAGTCTAGTCTTTGGACTATTAGAAAATCATCATAGAATTTTTTGCAAGGTATCGTCCGCGATTTGTCAGAAAATTTCACCCTTCAAAAAACCTCTGCATCATCTCAAACCTAGAAAACACATACTTATCAAATTCGGAAGATCTTTAACCATAAAGGGAGAACCAAAAATTAGCAATCGGTGCAAGACTAAAATATATACTATCAATTTTTCAAATACAGAAAAAAATGTTTAGCAAAGTTGTTTATATTGACATCATTGATTCAAATATGAATTCATGATTTTCTAGCTAATTCTAATCAATTTTGATGGTGCTAACTTGACCTAACGAAACGCGCTTCGTGAGAAAGTATTTTGTACCTACTGGAGTAGAAAAAGTGTTTCTTAAAGAAAACTAAAATGAATAATTTTCACATGGAATGACGTTAAAAATTCATTTTGGTTAGGTTTCTATCTAACTGGACAGAAAATTGAGAGATTTGTGATAGAAGTCAACAAACAATTTTTGAAAGCTGAAAGGTTACAAATTCATATTTCAGTAAATAATGTCCATCATTTCAATTTTTCTAGGTGGAATTTTTGTAATGGAAGATTTAAGGGTACCTGGTTTACTCTTGCAACAATTGCTAACTTTTTATTCTCGCTGTATGATGAAAATATTTTCATCAAATCTTATGTATGTTTTCCAGATATCAAATGATAGAACATATTTTGAAGAGTGAAGTTTTCTGACAAATCGATATTGAAAAATTTTCCATTTGTAGAGGACATGCTTTGTCCATGAGATTTTTTCATTTCTACTTGTATAAAAATCACTGAGGAAATCGTCTCGCCCTGGACCCGAATGTCACACAAGTGGCTGAAGCTGCCGCCGTAGAGACGTTGGTGAAGCTTGTAACTCGGGGTTATCTGACCGAAACTCCAAAGTGGTGCTAGACGCTGTTGACGACTCCCTACATTGTGGTATTGTTTCCTGCAACTAAGTATTGTCCATCCTAGAAATCAGCTACACCGTACTGATGAGGCCAATGAGCCAGAAACACGCGCCTGAGGTTTGCATTTTTTGAGTAGATACTTTATGTATGATTTTTTTTCACACAAGTGTCTAAAGTTGTCTTCGTGAAGGGGTTGTTTGTTTAACCTCTAACCCGAGGCGATCTAATCGAAATAACAAAGTGCGTAAATTATAGCGTGGTATTTCATTAATCGATGATTCTGCAGTTTGAATGGTTGGGATGGTACTTACGTCAGGTAGAATAATTACTTCTGATAACTCAGTATTTATTCATTGATTTTTGTTTTCAGTTATTATTCATGTTATATGAAATAATACAATGTTTCATTGTCCAAAACTACGTAGATGTTAGTTCCACCCGGCGTCATCCGGTGAGATACCATTGCTTAGGCAGCTTAGGCAGCCTAAAATTGCTTTTGGGCTAACGTTTCGTTGCTGTGTCGCTGTTTCCAGTTTCAGGGGGTGTGGATATAAGGAAAAAATAGCTTTCTAATCGGATCTTCGAGTGGGTTTGGTTGGAGGGCGTCATCCTGCAGAAATTATTCGAAAACCACTATTTCTGACAGTCAGCAGAGTCTTCCTAACGTCAGTCCACAGGGAAACACCATGGTAACTGCAGTTGTTAAGAGGCCCACTAGCAACTTCAAAATCGATTTCTGCAACATCAGAGGACTCAACTCAAATATAAACTCAATGCATCATCTGCCAACAAATATATTTCTCATATTATTGCATTCACAGAAACCAAAGGCAGTTCTTCAACAAAACCCGTCAATTTTGTATTTTCCCGGTCGGTAGCTAAAGCTGTTAATCTAAACTTCGCAAAATCCACAATTTCACCACTAACGAAAGCAGATGATTCAATTGCAACAACAGCCATTGAAAAAGTTAATCTACTAGCTGAATAGTGGGCACCGCCCACTATTCTCACACTAGAATCCACAATGCAAATGAACTCGCACCAGTCTTTTGCAGACTTTTTAACCTGTCTTACAAGGAAGGGTTTTTTTCTTATTGGAAGATTGCTCATGTTCAGCCTATTTCCAAAAAGGACAAGAAAAATATTCCAAATAACTCTAGACTAGTCGCTTTGCTATCAGTGATATCAAAAATCATGGAAAAAGCCGTAAAGCTCCATATCCTCAAATATATGGATTGCTTCAACATCTTGAGCGATCGTCAATATGGAAACAAAGATCAACAGGCGACCTTCTATCGTATGTCACCCATATTTGGATTAACGCAATCAAGGAACATGAAACATCAAGAGCTGGTGCGCTTGATATTTCTAAGGCCTTTCACCGTGTGTGGCATGTGGGTTTGCTGGCGAAACTTCGATGCTATAGCTTGTAGGACCATTCCTGTGTATGGCTCTCCAGCTTCCTGAAAAAACGTTCCCTGCAATTGGTCCTCAATGTATATCTCACGAATACCTTAACCATCAACGCTGGTGTTCTCCAGGGATCCATATTGTCTCCAACTCTCTTTTGATTGTATATCAATGACTTATTGGAAACAACCAAGAATCCAATATATCGCTTTGCTGACGACAGCACACTTGTCTTGTCATTCCATTCGGATTCCAGGACGTCGGCTGCCGGCTGCGAATGCACATCTTCATCGGCAGCAGGAGGTTCAATAGCTTAATGAGGATCTAGAAGTGATTTCGAATTGGGGTGGAAGTAACCGGGTTCAATTCAATGCCACAAAAACCCAGGCATCGGTTTTCCCAAAAAAATAAATGTCTCCGAACCGGATATAATGTCAGGACAGATAATTTCGCTTTCTACTTCGAAAAGTTTGTTGGGGGTTAAAATGGACACTAATATGTTTTGGCACAGTCATGTCGCTGGAATTGCAAAGTTGTTTTGAACCAGAAAACTGCACACAGTATCTATTGATGCTTTATAAAGCTCAGACCAGACCTCCTCTGGAGTATTGTTCTCTTGTATGGAGCTCCGCCCCCAAACATACCCTGAAGCTGCTGGATTCCATTCAGAAAAGAGTCATCCGCCTGATAGTCTGGAACATCGAAGAAAAGTTGGAGTTTTGTCTCTCTTCTATATAGATACATTGATGGGAAGTGATCAAATGACTTGGCACATTTGATTTCACCAAGAGCGGTACATATCAGAAATTCGCGACCGAATGTGGCTGCCCATCGTTTTGAGGTTCAACTCAGTACACCCGGAACTTCACTGTTCAAGAACTCTTTCATTTGAAGAACTGCGCTTATGTGGAATAAACTTCCTGAGAACGTTTTTCCAAATGGATTTAATCTCCAGCGATTCAAATCCAATGTGAATCGCCACTTTTGCACAGGCACCCCTCCGAGAGCGCTTTAAGGATTTTCCTGTAGTGTTTGTGTTTGGTCCTGAAAAAAATACACCAAAAAACCTCCAGTTAGATTTGATAATTGCATACTATGATTTTCAAAATGAATTATTTTTCAACGAAAGTCATTTTTTGTGGAGGAAAAAATCAGTTTTTCATCGACCTTTTTTTTGGGTAATTGTTACTTTCCACAATCTGAAAAAATATAAAAATTATAATGGAGTTAATTTTTATATTTTTTCAGATTGTGGAAGGTAACAATTACCCAAAAAAAAAGGTCGATAAAAAACTGAATTATTTTTCAAAATACATTCCAAGGACTCAAATAGAACAAGTGTCGCAGTCAGACGGATTTCTAAAATGAAACGGAAAACCAAGAACCCAAGTGACAAGATTCAAAACCTCAATGGTAAAATTGAATTATTCATAAATGACTTTACCTTTTCGTCATAACAAGAAGATGCACAAATAACTCTAATTAACAACATGTGATTGTTCATGAACATATTCCATTTACCCGAACCATGAATTTCATGAAGATGAATCTGAATTGCCATATTCTCTCATTCAACTCTATTATGTCAACTTTGATTATACGATTATACGGCTACGAGTTTCATTATGAACAGGCGAGAACCATATTATGAATCAGTGTATTTTTCATACCTCGATTACGAGCCGTAAGATTTCGATGACACCAATTATTTTCCAAATAATCTAGAACCAATTGACAATTATCAAGCCGAGAATAATGATAATTGTTAGGATTTTCAAATGGACCATCGGCCTCCTATCAAATATCCCAGTCAGCAAAATACCCGAGAATATAAAAAAATTAATCTCAGAGAAAAAATGATTACCCTGAAATTCCTCATATAGGTAAACCCAGGTTACGCACAGTCAGTCAAAACAATATTTACTATAAATTGATGGATGTAGCCGTTACTACGTTGTTTGAGATCATCATGAAAAATGAGAAATGAAACTTTCTATTTTTTACCAATTTTATTTGTAACTAACGTTACTGCAGTTTGAAATGAAAGTGGTAAAAAACATATCAAGTTTTATTTCTCATTTTTCTAACTTAACTATATTCACGGTATAACAAAGACCTCTGAATCATCAATTGATACAGGAGCTACTATCTCAATAAAAAAAAAGCAGCAAAACACTTCTTCGGTGAATTCTAAAATAGAAATAGAGCCTCGAGTAGAGAAAGTTTTTTAATGTCAAATTTGAAAAATACAATGCAATACTATTTGGTTCAAAAAAAGAGAAAGTAACTCTTACAAATGCATCAATAAAGACAAATTAAAAAAGTTAATTTTTCACAACAAATGTAAATGCCAACACAATTTCAAAACAAATGATATTTCTGAATTAAAATAAGAACTCAAAATTCAAACAAAAATATACCATTGGCACATTTCAATGGAAACGAATTTAAAAGCAACTTCAGCAACTTGTATCAAAATTGATACAATTGACGCACAACCAACATGTACAAAATTTTATCCGTATCCGTGAATCTATAAAAAGTAAAGTCCCAAACAAAAATGGTGACTAGTCATTGACTACAGGAAATTGAATCAGGTAACCGTTGATGATCAGTATCTCTTACCCTAACATGACTCATCAGATCAACTTGGACAACGTTTCAACTTTAGACTTAGCTTCGGGCTTTCATCAAATTGAAGTAAAAGAAAAAGGTAGTCCAATAGCTTTCAATTAAGAAAACGGACACTACGAATTCACTTGTACTCCGTGAATGTTAAAATTTAAAGAAGTAGGTAGTTGCATACTTAGAACACATTATGATATAAGGAGTGAAAACGAATCCCTATAAAATCAAAGCTACAAATAAATATAATAAAAAAACCACCCAATCAACCAACCTAAAATATTTCCTGGGACTGACAGGATATTGTGGTGGATTTATCCCCAATTTTGCCAAAATAGCGAAAGCAATGACAAGCCTTTTAGGAAATACCTTTTGTATATGACGACAAAATATTAAAAAGCATTAAAAGAACCAAAAAAAAATCCCATTCACCTGTATTAATTTATCCTAACGGATCTGGTAGTAAACTTACCAGATGGAATTTGAAATTCGAAGAAAATTATTATGAAATAATTCATAAACCTCATTGATACAATAAAAACACTGACGCTTTGTCTCGCATAAAAGTCAATCACTCTATCACTGAATTTCACAGAACAATCTTTGCAAATAACAGCGATTATGAAACTTCAGTTCGAATTGAAATTTCTCATGAAATCATCACAGAATAATTTAAAAACTTCTACAACCTTTGTCGGAAAAGATACTCGAAAATACAGTTTTCAAATTTCAGGATCATAAAAATATATTAACTGTTTTTCGAAAAACAAACTTAAGCATGAATATGAAAAAATTATGGAAGACCTATTCAGAGAAAGTGATGACTTCGGATACAGAAAAATAAATATTCTATTGAGCAAGACAGTCAAAAACCGCAAATATTACATCATCATTACACTTTTCCATCCTTATGTTGTCCTATCACATATGTTTCTATAAAGAAACAGATGAACTCGTTTTCTTTATATTTCTCAAGTGTATATCAGAAATTGCTGGTTTTCGGCAAGCTTAATACCAAATACTTCTTCGATAGAAAACAGTATGTTGAGTATGAAAGCTTCATATCTCTTTCTTGAACTCCTATCTCCGAAGTGTCTTAAGGCTTATGAGTCGAGTTGATGAAATGGAAGACCTTAGCATTAATTTTGGTCACAATTTCAACTTTCTTTCGGAACAGAATTCAAAGATATAGGGGTGATAATCAATGATAATCAAGTTTTTCTATGCTCAAGTGAGGTCCAAACTTGAATATGGAGCGATGATCTGGTAGGTATTCCATTTATAATTCTCACATACATCAGTTTGAAGGTGTCCAAGGAAAGTTCCTGCAATTATGTTATAGGTTTAGCATTTTCTTCAACATTTCTTCCCATATGTATCTATTGCCCTCCCGATCACATCTCCTTACTATTTGTTCGGGTGGATAAACACTGGAGGTTGGGAAAATGTTCATAGTCCTGAACTCGTTCTGAACGCGTTTATATGAAAGAACTGAGTTTTTTTATCGGCGTTAATTGGTAAAAATACCCAAAGAAGGTAGATAAAAGCTCTGCTTTCCTCCACAAAAAATGACTTTTGTTTAATAGGAGAGAACCGTTTTACCACTGCATTATGGGCAGTTGGGTAGTTTTAAGTACGGGTATTTCATTAGGATGTGATAGGAATCACTGCATTTATTTCAAATCAAAATATTGAGATTAATTCACAGAGCATAATGAATGCACGATTTCAGTTCTATGGCCCCTGATGATTATTAGACTAGAAGCACAGGCTACAACTTCAGATCCGTTTTTATTTGGAAGAAGTTGACTTTGAATAATGGATGGATTCTTCTTGGAGGGATCAGTTTGAAATGACTCGATTGACTTGGTTTTATAGTTTCTATATGTGATTTGAACAGTATTACCACACAAAACAAAAAAAATGTATAATTATATTTAAAAGTAGCCCTGCGTATCTCACTGGGAGTGGGCCTTCACAGACTCGTGAGAACTTTGAAACAGTATGAGTAGTATCGTAACTATGAGTGTTTCATGGGTATATGAGTATGTATAAACCAGAAAATGCAATTTTTTCAGTGCAGTGTCTCACATCATCGCTAAGAGCTCAGATGTATTAGACACCCCATTTTCGAAATCGATCGTGATTGGAACGATTACGATCAAACCGCTTTGCACGCGACGAAGAGATCATAGTAAACCTTCCCAGTGTTTGTCCTACGATGTGACAGAGCAAACATGCAGAATCAACAATTTGGTTGGGTGGTTTGGTATGGGAAGCGTGCAGATAGCACTGTTTACGATACGAATTATGGTCATATAGGTAAACCCGACAAGGACGTGAAATGATCAACATGCTGGTCGGCATCTATGTGAGCATCATAATTAATAACCTACTTGATGCAAGATGGCACTTAGCACATAATCGAACTGACCGCATCCATATCCAGAGATGAACATTTTATAATATATGTGGGTATATAGGTATTAGTGTGATGAAATCATGATTGATGGTTCACTTAGTAGTAGCTATACATTTATTAGTGAAAGTAAAATAGGAATATACTTACCTACTTTGTATACTTTTGTAGGATATGTGATGGAACTGACCGATTTTTGATGAAAAACTATTATGAAATATTTGAATGAACTTTATTATGAGATTTTCACTTGACAGTTTACATAATTGCGACATGTGTTTCACTATACAGTAGCTTTTCCGAACGAGTTCAGAACTAATTTTATTTCCTGCTCAAGAAAGTACTTGATAAAAATAGCTGCGTAAACGCAAGCGAAACATAAGTGGAACCACCTATTGGTGTGACACCCAAGTCAACTTGCCAAGTTTTTATATCAGTGTTGGTGGTTTGGCCAATCAACCGACAACTGCGGTAGCAGAAATTTGGAAAGCTAACCTGTAATGCCATCGGAAAACGAATCTAGAAATGATATGAAACCTAGAAAGGTTAATGCAGTCAAGCTGCTGGAAAACAATTCCATGAAAATAAAAAAATAAATAGAAAAGTACTCTTAATTGAATTCTTTTTTAGGGCTCTGTAACAATGAATTTTTATAAACATACCTTCCACACAACCTGAACGATTATTATCGTTTCAGTTTTACAAGAAATAATGAATTCCTAATTGAATCACTCACCGAAAAGTAGTTTCTTCGTGTTGATAACGTAACTATTTTAAAAAACTATCAAACATATTATATAAATGATGAAAAATGAAAAAACATTGCAACAACCAAATTTTCGAAAAACACCAACACAGAACGACATGAAACAAACGAATGGCTTTATCGGTGATTCTGATTAGGTGGTGTCTATTTTTTCATCGATGACAGAAAGAAAAAAATAAAAAAAGGGGAAAGAATTATTTTTCTGAATTTCATAACAAAAATCTCCAATCAATTGAAAATTGATGTGAAATCATCAAAGCCCACTCTTTTTTCAATAAGCTATCGTCTACATTTTAAGGAGCTTTGTGTCTATTGAACACGCATTTCAATTTGTAAACCAGACTGTCATGCTTAATAAATCAGTTTTGTATATTTTTTGTAACCAACAGGTAATTGATATTCTGGCTACCTTACATTGTCGATATACCCGCATATGTTTGTTAACAAAGTTGAAATCCATTATCTTTTATCAATATTACAACGCATTCAATGTAGGAACCACGTGAATTTAATGAGGTATTATCAAGTTGATATATATGTTCGAATGAACTTTTTCTCGCTTTCAATAATGAAAATGATTGTTATACAGTGTGCGGTACTGAAAACAAAACAGATCGAACACGTCGATTTTTAACACAAGAACGATTTCTTTCTACGATAACCTCATCTGGCATACCTTCCTCCCCACCACTTATTAACTATAAACCTATATGATTTGAATAGGAAAAGTACTGAGTGGGACAAATTATTGAAAAGGTGATTTTATAAGGAAGTCAGCTATGTGGCTTTTGCTACGTAACTTTAAATTTTGGCGCCTTTTTGCGGTAATAACAGCTGTTCCGTATTGCAAATTTTGATAATTGAAAGCTAGTTTTAACAATTCTTGATAATATACATCAATTGAGAAAATGTACCTTGCATAATTTTATAAATTGCAAAACCTTATGTAACTTCAACCTCAATAATTCCAAACTACGAGTACCTACATGCAATAATCCACAGTAGATAATTAATGTGCGATGCATGACCTACCTATTCAAGAAACGTTATCTGAAATTGTTTTGGTTTATGGTTATTTTGGGTAGTTTGAAATTATTGCGCTTAGTTATGCAAAAAGTTTTCGAATTTTTAAATTTCTAGTATATATATTTTTTCATATTCTGTTATATATTTATGAATTGTTGAAATTAGCTTCTGAATGAAGTATCATGAAAGAAATATGAATCTGTGCGAGAGAGCGCCAAAATATAAAGGTATGTAACGGACAGTGACATGGTTGAATTCATCATAAAATTATTTTTTCAAACAGTAGTAAAAAATATATAGATTACGGTGCTTTATCTCATTGCGGTATTCTTTCCTTTTTTTTCTACCTGAAAAGCTAGTAGGGAACCTAACTAAAAAAAATAAAATTCTCGTTAGAAAAATCTTGAATTAGATTTCCTGCTCATCCATCCATCAAAATATGTAAAAATTCCGAAGAAAGAAAGGAAGTAATCAACGTCAAAACAAACTGTATTTAGATTTTTGTTCTTCATAGTTCGACTCATTCGACTGATAGTTCGAGTATTATTATTATATCGAAATTAATTACTTTCTTCGCAGGTTTCCCATATTTTTTGTATAATGATGGAGAAGAAGATAGCCAAAAAGATTTTTTCCTAAGAATCACTCTCCTAAAAAATATTACCTTTTCGAAGAAAGAAGAGGTTACGACTGAAAAGGATAAGCATGTCGCTCACATGTCGAGCGGTACAGTGAGGGATTAAAATGATGCACTGAAACACATTTATGTAGAAGAGGGCGACAGATTGATACATGCATTTTCAACTTGTAGGTTTTTTGCTGTAATTTTTCTCTCATGCTCTGCGAAAAAGCAAAAGCATTTTAATAAAAAAAATATTTTAAGAACCACCGAACTTAACATTTTGGTCTTGTGATCTGCCACTTTCCAATTTTACGTCATTTTTGAAATCATTACATCTTTCAAATAATATACTTTTTTAATAATAGTTATTGTCTCAATAATGGGTGGAGAAGAACAACTGAACAATAATCTGAATAAATTAACTTTAAGAATCCCGTCTCTATCACTCACTGTCTGATTCGTGATTGCAAAAGTGCTGCCTGCAGCCAGGTCAATTTGCCGTCATTTCAAATGAAAGAATATATTGTCATATGATGAATCATTCATACTCTATAACGCTTATACAAAAATACCACTATGTGATTAACTCTCAAATAGTTGTTCTCCGTTTGTTTTTCAATTCTAAAGACATGTGTTGGGATATTTGTTATGAATGCAGTGTGGACAGTAAATCTATTTCACGTTGTTATTCCATTTATATTTATTACCAAAGGATATATCACGAATATCTATCTTCAGACATTTGAAAAATGTAATATTTTCAAAACTGGAGCGATGAATAACTATTTGGGCAATCAGATCATTTGATATACCATTGATTCTATAATAACTAGGGTCCCATGTTAGAGCTCACTTGAGATATATGTACAACAAATATGTGTCGTCAACTGATTTGTTATATTAAATTGTTATGTCAAATTATAAGTAGATATACCAATATGTCTTGGAATAAAAAAGACATCTCAGAATTTGGAACACCTTCTCGATCAAAAAAGTTGGACACACTTTAGAAATTTTTTTAACATTGTATAAAGCGTAAATTAAACTTTCTTTGGGTTCGTCTTTCTAATCGAACATGGATTCACAAGGATATAGATATGTCTCTTGTACGAAAATGTACTATTAAAATATTGGACGTTTTGGCTTTTTGAACAAAATCGCAAAGTTCTAGCGAATATAATATTTTCGTAAGCGACCATACAACAAAAACCAATATAAGGTTCAGCTTAGCTAGATTTTGTGGGATATAAAACGAAATCGCCTAACGCAAACAAATAAAATTTCATGTTCAAAGATATCCAACAGGACCTTATGAAAGAAATCGGCAGGTATATAGGTATCATAGAGCATGATGTCTCTATGCCTCACGTATTACTTGCCCCAGATGATGAATTTTAGTTATTCACATTTCATGCTACTTACTTATACCGGAGACAGATGATTTTTTGTTATGATTCTTGAGTTCGAGCTCATAAAATTCAAAGATTTTGTTTGATTCAATAACTAATATCAAATGAAATTTTTCAATTTAATAAACATGAATTTTTTGTTTCTGAGAAAAATCTAAAATACACAGTATAAGTCACCTTGTGCAATCAGTAATCAAATTTACAATTCATTATTACGGTAAATCCCAAGAGTCTGAAATCATTCAGTGTTGTTATCATTCACCCTATCAACATATTATGTATTAAACCCTCGTCCGAAATAATCTATCTGACTTGCCTATCTTTTAATTGAAACCATGATCAGCCCTTTGTGATTTAGGCAATTATTCCTAATTTCAAATGTATATGTTACAGTCAATAAATCACACCATAAAAATAATGAAGTCATGTTTAAAGTCCCCATAAATCTAAATACTAAACTGATAAGTGTAATATCATTCCAAACTTGATTTCATGAATCAATTAGTATCTTGCCCGAAGATGCGTATCTTTATAATGAGAAATATCGATGTGGAGTTTTTCGTTTCTCAACATGAAATTTATTTTTTATTCTATCCTAAAGAACATTTGGGATAATATTTTAGGGCACCTCGACTGAAATTTCCACACGAAATATTTCCGAAATTAGAAACATATTTCAATTCTGAAAAAACAAGTGGGTTAATAGAAATGTAGCCTGACAAAAACAGTAACATTTTTTCATCTTTCATCATCAATATCGAAAAATTTGAATTGACCCCCGCGCCAAGTTGAGATCATCATTGATGGAATTTTTATCTCTCTATTGAGAAAGGATTCTTTGTCGCATTTTTACCACCAAGGTACGTTGAACCTTCGGAATGTGGGTTGTGAAATGTGGAATGAAATGTGATACATATATATTTTGAAGATTCTCACCGAATAGTCCGAATTCATCATTTAGTATGCCATCCTTCCCGTTTTATAGAAATCATAGTCCTTTCATTCATAGACTTGTATGTTTAAAAATATGTTTAAAATATATTTTTTCCGTTAACCAGCTATCGCCCCTACGAACGACAACCCTCAGAAGTCGAAACTTGTGCGACCTTTTGACGTGTGATTCCTAACACGAGTTGGACGATAGTAAGTGAAAATCAAGCCTGATGGGGCTTGAACCACACATCGGCCGATTGATTGAGTGAACAAAGCACCCATGTCGAACCGCCCGGCTACCGACCTACTATTTTTATTGAATGGGGGATTTATGTTAGCACAACACTCCCGAATGGGAGTGTTGTGTCTCTGTTTAAAAATGGTCTGTGCTTATACACTCCTTATTTCAGATAACCTCATAGAAAATAATCCATCGGAGATAGGTCCGGTGATTTTGGTGGCCAATAATCTTCCCTATTACTTTGCCCCTGAACATCTGACTGAGACACTGTTTCACTTGTACCGTTTGCTGGATAGGTGTTCCATCAAGGTGATACCACTAATTTCGCCCAAAACTCAGAGGCAGATTATCAAAAATTTCAGACAACTTATTCATAATGAAATTTCTATAAATGTCTAAGTTCAAATTTTCTTAAAAAAATATTGTCGAATTATTTGGTTTCGTCATAACCTACAACACACATTTGTCTTGAATGAATATTGGTCACGGCATTATATCACAAAATTTGAATTATTGGACCACCAGCGACCATTTTGAGAACTAATTGTTCCGTTTGACGTAAAAGTTGCCTCGTCTGTCCATAAAATCATGTAGGGAAATGCGATATAATTTTTTCCCCCACCTTGGAACCAAAATGATATTAAAGTGATTACTACACTTTATAATAGTTTGGTTAGACCTAAACTTGAATATGGGGGGAATAAAAATAGATTAAAAAAAATTCAAAATAGATTTCTGTACAAGAAATACAAAGTATACCCGGATTATAATACAATTAGAACAGTAGCACTACGAAATGAATTTTAAATACCCAGTCTAGAAATTAGAAAACAGGCAAGTATATTGTTTATGTGTTATAAAACATATAAAAAAAATATAACTGTCCCAATCTCAAATCTTTACTGAAAGAGAGAATTCCCAAAAGAACAGCAAGCCTCATTCAATTCTTTGATGTACCATATGTATCAACAAATAACTGTTCACTTATCATTACTATGATCAAAATAACAAACAACTTCCTGTTAATGTCAGATATCAACTTTGTCCTCCCTCCCAAACAAGTTTATAGTGGTGTAAAAAAATACTTTTCAAGTTTAGAATAACTATGTTTTTTCCTTCCTGTAGTAACTACTCGTAGATACACTGTAACTGTTTATCCGGATGGATTTAATTTTTGTGAAAAATCGTTCTCACAGTTTCTCTGCCAACCACTGTATCTTCACTAATACTCATATTTTTGGTTTTTTCCGTTTTCAGTTCAACAGTTAGTTGTTCTTCTTCATTATACTTCATTGGATTATGTGGTTTCTTGAAACGATTTTTAGTTATGGTTGTTGTCAAATTATTGCGTTTTGTGTTCAGATTTTCCTACATGTATAATTCACAAATACGTTTTATGTACAATGTTATCGACACAAGACTAAGTAAAAATCGTTCTTTCATGTGGTGAGAATGTGCCATATGGAAATGTTGCTTGTATTTTCAAGCACCGGCATCCAGGAAGAAATATTAACTTTAGTGCCGTGGGACGGAGATTGAGAATATTCAAAGAAACCACATAATCCAATGAAGTATAATGAAGAAGAACAACTTACTGTTGAACTTGAGAAAAAACAAAAATATGAGTATTAGTAAATATACAGGGGTTGGCAGAGAAACTGTGAGAACCATTTTGCACAAAAATTAATTCTATCCGAATAAGCCGAAGTTCATACTCACTCTTAAAGAAAGAGATTTTGATATTCAAGTATGATTTTCATTTTGGTTTCAAGGCGAGGGAAAAAATGATATCGAATTTCCCAGACGAGGCAACTTTCACGTCGAACGGAACAGTTAGTTCCCAAAATTGAACGCAGACTTGTACCGAAATTATGATCATTATGAATCAGTTGTCTGAAGTTTTGGATAATCTGCCTCTGAGTGTTGGACGACATTTGTGGTATCAACTTGACGGGGCACCGATCCACCAAACGGTAGAAGTGAAACAGTGTCTCAGTCAGATGTTTAGGTGTAAAGTTATAGGACGAGATCGGAAAGATTATTGGCCACCAAAATCACCGGACTTATCTCCGATGGACTTTTTTCTATTAGGTTATTTGAAACAGAAAGTGTATAAGCACAGACCATTTTCAAACAAAGAAAATTTAGAGAATATCATTCGAGAGTGTTGTGCTAACATAAATCCCCCATTTATTAAAAATATCACGAAGTATGTGAATGAAAGGACTATAATTTATATAGAACGGGAAGGACGATATACTGAATGATGAATTCGAATTCTTTATAAGATTATTGAGATGAATCAATGAATTCGATCAATTGAGTATTGCACTTGGGAAGATCAATCGTCCAGGGAGGTGGAATTTGGATGTTTATAGGATATGTGTTACAGAAGTTGAATGAGGCAATAGCTATTTTATAGATTTGGGCATATAGTGGTGTGGGTATGACTTTGTTTTGTGGGAAAATGCGTGCGTATCGGTTTGAGAAAGTATTTCGATATGTAGGATTGTATGTATTGGCTGATATATTCTGGCAGCATACTTCAATGTTAGGTATTGTCGACGGAGCTCGAGGGGTTGTTCTCCTGCTTCTACAAGTAGGCTTTCTACCGGACTGGTGCAGAAAGCCCCCATAGCAATTCTAATGGCTGTGTGATGAATGACATCAATCACTTTCAGAACAAATTTCTTTGCTGTTGAAAAGACTATGGATCCATAGTCTAGTTTGGATCGTACTAAGGCTCGATAAAGGTTCTAGCCAATACTTCCCAGGAAGTATTGGCTAGAACCTTCATTAAATTGAGACCATTCGTGCAAGACCTTCTGAGGAAAGCCATATGATGATTCCACTTCATTTTGTTATCAAAAATCAAACCAAGAAATTTTATCCTATCAGTGAAGCTCAACTGCTCCCCGTTCAGAGTGAGGACTGGAATGCTGTCATCAGTTCGTTTTGAAAAGATCATACCTTTAGATTTGCTCGAAGAAAAGCGAAATCCTGAGTATCGGGACCATGTTTGTAAGCTGTTATTGCTTGCTGTAGAAGGTTGCATATTGTTTTGGTATTTTTTCCACTAACGTACAAGACTAGGTCATCTGCATAAAGGTTGGCCTTCACTGGCATTTTGATGTCTTCGAGAATGTTGTTCATAGTTACAAGAAAAAGTGTAACACTAAGAGATGTTCCTTGAGGGATGCCATTTTCTTGTACCTTTGATTCTGATAATATTCCGTTGACTCTTACTGTGAATGACCGATTATTTAGAAAGTTAGAGATGAATATGAATATGAATATGAATATGAGATTTATGAAATTAACTCAAGAAGCGTTATTTGCTCGATAACTACATCTTACAGTTTATATCCAACTGTCACACTGTTGGGTGTGAACTGCATCAAAATATTTCGAAGTCATCTGCAGCTAACGGTTTACAAATCTGCTAAAAATGGAATACAAGTGTAACAAGAATGCAGAGAAATACATTCAGTCGATTACTGTCGTATCAATGTCCATACATTCAAAATCCGAATCAGTTTAACAATGAAATTAAAAAAACTAGATGAACTTTGCAACAACAAAGACGAATTTCCGGAGGCGTATTTATTTTTTCTCCTGGTAACAGACCAATGCGGGTATTTTCTGAGCAAGATATGACATTGGAGTCAAAATTATGAAATTTGAATCATGTTTCGTTTCAGTAAAAAAAAATTAAAAAGTCGAAGTGACAGCAGAAACTCCAAATTTCTAGCAAGGGTTATAAAATAGAAAACTGAGAAAACTGTTTTTTGGCATTTTTCGAAATAAAAAAAAATATTTTTTGAGGATTTTCAACAGGTCTAGAGTAGCACATGACAAAAGGAAAGAGGCTGGTTTTCACTCATTTTCCAAGCGCAAACTAACTGAGAAGTAATTTTTTCATTATATCTATTATATCATTGGCTGGGCCTTGTTAGATCACTTAACCGATATATATGAAATATGCAATGAGTTTTATGCGGTGTTAAACAGTATTTTTGATATCAATGTCCCCCGGTGTGAAAACACAAAGAGAAAATTTCCCTGTTGGTACACGCAGGACATTACTTACTATTTGAAATTGATATCGTGTTATCGCTATAAAAAAACTGGCAACGACAGATTTTTCCAAGATTCATCTCCTATCAGAAGTTACATAAAAAAACAAATAAGAGTATAGCTTATGATAACTACACACATTCTTTTGAATCAAACGTTCGCAATGACCCCAAAAGCTTCTGGAATTTCGTTCAACGCAAAAAAGGATTTTCCAGAATATCCAATAGGGTATTTATGGATGACACCATCTCAGATGCCCCTCAAGATATAGTAAACGGTTTTGTCGCGTTCTCTAGCAATGTTTTCTCACACTATACAAATCTTGAATCCAACTCTGATAGTATGACAGGAGAAAATATTTTCATAACACCTCTCACAGAGGAACAAGTAATACTCTCACTTAGGAAATTACCCAATAAAATGATTTCTGGATATGATCTTATTCCCAGCTTCTTAGTGAGGGAATGTGCTCAGGTTTTTGTTTGCTACTTTGATTTGGTATCCTTTCTATAATACACATAAGGAAACCTTGGAAAATGTGCAAAGGCATTTTCTGAAATTTCTTGCATTTAGAACTGATGGCGTGTACCCTGCTAAAGAAACTGACCATTTCACACTACTTCAAATATTTGGTCTGCCTCCCTTGGAACAACGTAGAGTTTCATCAAGTATTGTTATGTTATACAAAATTTTGCATTGTTCTATTGATGCACTCTCGTTACTTGAATAAATTAACTTCAACGTACCTCAAGCTACTACACGTAGACGGATCACTTTCTATGCCCCTTTTACTGGATTCAACCTTGGAAAAGTGTTTTCTATAAATTTGATGTGTAATAATTATAATACCCACTGCAGTCAATGCGATATTAATTTTGATCTACTGAAGACCATATTATCCAAAATTGAACAAACCATCATCTAGCTTACTGTCTTCATTTCATGTTATTTACAAATAATAATCAATTAATATGTCATCTTTNTCTTAATTCTATGTGAATTTATTTCTTAATTTGTCAAATCCTCAATATGTCAATCTTTTGTTATATATTTGGTTTAGGTAGCATTTATTTATACTGCAGTATTATATTATATATTGTCCTGTAAATGAATTCACCTGTTGGGCAATAAATTCAGTTTTTTGAAACATACGAGGTTTATAATAAATGTGTGAGAGACCAAACTTATGTTTTTTCAGATAAAATGCTATAGATGTTTTCACTCATTTGAATTCCTTGGACAGATGACTTCTCAAAAATATAGGGTTGTTTGAGTTGATACCGGGTGGTTAGGAAATCATAGTGAAATTTGTATCAAGAAATGGGTTATTCAACACAAAATCTCCTACTCGATCTAATGGAATGGGGGAATTTTTCAATCAAATATCTTTGAGGAGAGTCTATTCTTGTTTCTTCTTCATGAGTTCACCAAAATGTTGCGATTTCCATCGGAAATCTAATCTTGAGGAAAGTATGAAAAAGTCATTAATTAAATCTATCTACAATTTCTCTTCGAACTTCAATTATTGTTTCCCTTGTGATAGAATAAAAAGCTTCTTTGAATCAATCTATTTTTCTTCTGATTTCTTTGGTTTATTGCGGTAAGCCAAATCCCTCAACAATATGATAGAAATCTACGACACGCCTAGTGCTAGTGAAAATCTCACAATAAAGTGTTTCTTGAATTTTTGTCAAGTACTGCCGATTCCATCACATATATTAAATCAGATTGGTTTGGGAACAATTTTTACTCTAAAATGCAAATAATATTCGTCATCAGTAAAATAAATTTTTAATCAAAAGTTCGACGGGTATCGGAAAAGAAGGAGGTACATATAGGCATTTCTGGAATGAATTTTTTAGGAGTTGAAAAAAGGTACAATATTCATAACATTATAACCCTGAAAATTATAGTTCGGAGGTTTTCCGAACTCCTTTGTAAATGAAATATTAGTAGACCGCCTCGGCTGCGCACGGTTGGAATATAAACATAATTCAAGTCGAAACAGAAGGTCTCATTCCAATAGCCGAAAGAGAAATTTACATGTACACAATCAACCTTGATTATGGAACTATTTCGTTAGATAAGTAGTCATCATCTTTTGATTTTACCCGTGTTTTGATTGACTAATTTAATGAAAATCGGTTTTTGTAACTTAAAGAAAGTAGATAGACATGCATCTTGAAGGTTTTTTGTAATGATGAGTACAATAAACATGTAGTAAATAATATTATGCATGATCAATAGTTCTAGCAGCGCCCACGAAATAATGACTTTCATAGGCAAATTGTTGATACGTTGGGTTTCATAACTCTTATTTTCTCAAATGAAAATGGCTCATGTTACTTGCTATTAATGAAGTTTTCTATGGGTTAAAGAAATTTGGTTAACTTGTTCTTGAGTTTATCCATTACAAACAAACAAACAACCAAATGAACAAATATGTTCTCTTTGTATTATTCTTGTAGGAAATGTACACTCCTGAATGCTATTTGAGAGGTATCAGAAAAATTTCATTTACGTTCGAAGAAAAAATTTGAATATTTAAGACTGCATTTTTGTTTTAACCAGTTTATTTTACAATATTTTCATTATTACGCCTCAGGTAGATGATATTCATTCTATTGAATTTGTTCAACCCCCGATTTGACATAGCAATGTGTATTTTGATAATAATTCTGAAATACCAAGCAATAAAGTCATTCAACTTATATTAGTGAGAGATAACCTGAATGAAGCGCTTGGTTGTGAATGCCGATAATAAAGAGTAAACAGCAAGCTGTGTGAGGCTTTCTATAACAGCCAACCTCTCTAATTGAAGACCGTCGTACGAAATTATTAGTTCATCGCAGGAACATTTAGCAGTATGTCATGTAACTTTACCCTACCAATCGAGTTCGCTTTTACTGCTTTTAGTAGCAGTGTGGTGCGCGACTAAATTCACTCCGTCTTCTAGACGAATGGCAATGATATCCCATGCCCTCCATGTATTTTCACTAATGCTTTTATCTATTTCCTTTAGTCTGGTAATACATATAAAATGATTTACTGATGAGGATGTGAACATGAAATTTTTCTGTTTTTCTGTTTGAGTACTCCCTTGGTCATTATTGATTTTCGATAATGATTATAGTAATCTATTTATTTATTATAAGCAGATAATAGCTTTTCGAAAAATTTGGCAAATATAGGTACACCAATATTTTGTACCCATTGTGTGTTCTAACATGAGTAAGTAGATATATGATTCTACAACTTATTAACCACTTACGAAGGTTTAATGGGTACTTTATAAGAGATAAAGTAGTTCTTCCACTTCATCATCAAATGGACATCGACCCAACCAATTTTGAAGTATATAGTGTTACACTTTGTCTATTTCACTTCAGATGGATCACTATAAAATTAAATACTGTCTAATATCAACTTATTTCCAGTGGAATGGGAAATTCCGTGAGCAAAAATTAAGGATGGAATGGCAATGATACGTTCACTATCTCCAGTAGTTGCCAATTACCACATGGAACAATAGAAACGATGAATTTCATAACTTTCCTGCTGACTACGATATGTTGATGATATTTTCCCAAAAGCCAAAAATTCAGTTGATGATGGAGATGAATCGCTCTCCTGGATGTATTAGTGAAAAAATGAGAGAATGGCAGACTATGATATAATAATGAATAAATAAAATGACTCTTATGGATCGATATTCGAATAGAGACTCCAACCATCACCCGCGACAGACAGGGGACAATAAGACTCTGGTATGAGGGTAAGAGATATTTGTGAACTGGAAAGGTCAATACAAGATGAAATATGTCATTTGAAAAATGCATTCCTGGGACCACATGCAAACCCATAAAAACAATAGAAAATAGTCTCAGGTTAGCTAAAGCCCCAGGGAGCCATTAAGTACAGCAGTACACCAAATTTCATTCAGTTCTGGCTATTTCTATATCGGAACCACGAAAACAAACATTGAAACGCATTTGACGGAGCATGAAAGGAGTTCAAAGAAAACAGACAAATCGACCGTTACGGAGCACGCTCTCTCAAAAGCCATCATGACATGCCTTTGACTGTACGCAGGTTCCATATAAAACCAGAGGGTTATCCGCGGTTACAGAGGGAGACCATGGAAATCCTAAACATAAAAATAATTGACCATCAGAAAAAAAACACAAATATCAATAAAACAGAAATACCAGAACTTCAAAACAAAAAGATTATCCTGAACGTCCGAGCAGGTCCGGGCGTCCGTATATCTAGTAGGTATATCTGTTGTATATCTAGTATATCTAGATTATTAGATGCAATTTCAGTTTGAAAGTGCAAGTAAAGGTTTGTAGTACGTACATACAGCGTGTAAAAGCCAAATGGAATAAATTCATTATTTCGGTTACTGAACATATTTAAATTTGCTGGACTTGGAATGACATCATTCTGAAGTAGTGCCAAATAATTATCGCCATTCAAGGTGCCCTCAATGAAAAAGGGACCAATGCTATGGTTTCCTACAATCCCTGCCCAAATATTAACCTTTTGAGGGTATTGTACACTCATCAGAAAACATAAAGTCTTCTAATTGGATGATATTGTTATCCAACATGTCCATCATTTGCTCACAAAAATAAGTTATTCTATCGAAATCGTCTTCCATGAGCTCCTGAGTAGGTATCATTTCATATTGATGTCTACTATCGATGTATGGCTAACATTGAATGTAGTGGATGCCTGTCTACTCGATGTATGTAGATTTTCCTCAAACTCAAGTGTCAATCTAATTTGAGTTCATCACTCATTGCATTGGCAGCTGCTTTTTCTATCTGCCCCACATGACCAAGCTCGCTAAACTGCTTCCCTATTTTGCTTATCGTTCCTTGAGATATGGGCGGTATATTAGGGAATTTCTCATGAAATAGGCGAGCTACTTCCTGTTGTGTTCGGGTTTTATCTCCGTAACCAATCATTTGTAAAACTGTTATTTTATGCATTCCCGATAATCTAACCATTTGTTAGACTTGAAGTTAACGAACTTTAAACCCATATTGAAATACTGACAACTAATGTTGTAACATACAAAACAAGTTGGCAAGGCGTTTCAAACTAACATTGCCACGGAAATTATTTATAGTTTTTTAAAGGATACCATCTAAAAAGAACATTACTGTTGTTTTTGATTACTTTCTTATTATCAATACTTCAACATGAAATACGTTTTAAGTTTTTTCATCGACCTTTTTTGGGTAATTGTTACCTTCCACAATCTGAAAAAATATAAAAATTGTATAAAATTCTCCATTATAATTTTTATATTTTTTCAGATTCTGGAAGGTAACAATTACCCAAAAAAGGTCGATAAAAAAAAACGATTTTTCGACTTTCGTTGAATACGTTTTGAATATATTGCAATAAGTTTTGAGTGTATTTTATCGAATTTCAGTAACCACATGATTTTAATTTATTTTATCTTAATTGTTGCAATGAACTTGAGAGCAATAACATTTTTGAATAGAGAATGGAGAGACCTTTCAAACGTTATAACACAAGCCTATACTTCCCTTTTGAAAAATCGGGGGTTGTACCTGTCATTCGACGGGGGTTGAAGGTAGGGATATCATTTTTTCGTTGAAGTATGGACAAGAATGAATTATCATTGCTGGGTTGGTTAGTATGTCTGAAAGAGAAAGTGATTAATTATTTTTGTCAATGTTTGAAGTGAGGAGTTTCATGTTGAACCTTTTATGTATTCTGGTAAAGTCATATTCAGTAGTGTCATCGGCACATGACATTATTTTTCAATGGAAATATTTATTTTACAAATATCGTTTTCAACAAACAGTAATAAACCCAATACTGTTCCCTGGGGAATATCCGTTACTATTCTGACCATTTGTATTCTATCTTTCAGCTAACTGATAAAAAAATATTGAACTGTACCTTTTATTCCATCATGTGATAACTCATTCAGTAGTACGCGTATACTATATGATACGGTGTCGAATGCTTTAGCTTAGTCCAGAAAGACATTTGAACATTTTATCATTCGTAAGCTATGGTACTACCTATACTTTTCCAACAGAATTGTTTATTCGTGATCAACAGTTACCATATAGATAATTCAACAATTTTTCTTTAGACACTACTTGAACATTTTAGCAAATCTGTTAATGGAGAGACTGGTCTGTAGTTACTCAGTGAGATGCGTTTACCTGATTTGTATTTGGGTAATTCTGAAATCTTTTCATTGTTTGGATATAGTGTACTCTTGTTGAATGCTTGATTCATGGAACGAGTTAACGGTAACAGTGAGTGGGTGTGGGTGTTTTTAAATATTTTTGAAGTGATGCTATCACATAATGGGAATGACTGGAGCTAAGTATATGAGATTTCAGTTGAGTTGGTTTCCGTATTTCATCTGGTAATAATTAATTGTCTTTTTTATAATATCTACCTTTATTATTGTGAAATTATTGTTGAATATGTTTGAATATATTTATCATTTGTTCTCTCATCTCATTTGGTATTTCGTTTTCAGAAATTGTATTCATTTTTGCTTCGTGTCTTTTATAATAATTATTATTTTCATGATTTCTTCCATTAATGGGATAACAATTTTATTCACATCCTATGTACATTAGTGTTTTACAGTGTGTAATGGAATTTATGAGTTCCGTTGTTATCCAGGGTTTGAATTTTTTGATGGTAGATTTATTGGTCAAGGCTGTCCCAGAGAATTGCACTTCCGAATGTAGTATGTGTATTATTTGAGAGTTATCGTGTCTTGTATATGTCAGCATACTCCGTGGTATTGTCTCACTGTTCTTCATCGAGAACATAACTGAGTGAGATATCGAGTGACATAACCGATATGAACAATCAATTACAATGTCAAGTGAAGTGCATTTCTCACTTACATGATGTTTATTGAACATGCGGCAAGTACTATTCCTTGGACTATTTTAAGGATATTTTGTTCTTTGATGGTTTTTGATAGTGCGCCTTGTTTCGAAGATACGGGGCGAAAAAAAATTTCGACAATAACAATTTTGGTAATTTTAAAATTATTAACGTAGCCGAAATGAAAGTATAGCGTACTACACTGGACCTACCCGGTAATAAAAAATCTAATAATTCCGTTGGTACCTATCAACAACATTCCAATTACAGTGGAAGATGTGGAAGATTTGAGAAATCGGATAACTGATGCTTGGTTTAACGCAATCAGGAACGATCCTGGTGTTTTTGAAAGAGTTCAGGAGTCCATGAGAAGAAGATTGGATTCTTGCATCCGAGTAGTCATTTTCAACAGTTCTTGTAGATAAAGAAACATTACATGTGATTTTTGGCAATGAATTTTTTTTCAAAATTCTTTTTCGCCCCGTATCTTCGAAACAAAGCGCCATATCAAAAATCATCAAAGGACAAAATATCCTTAGAATAAATAGTCCAAGGAATAGTCCCTTAAATTTTTGCCGCATGTTTGAAAAACACTCAGTATTATTAGCTCTCTAAAATATTTCAAATCCCTGCATCAATTTGCAGGATTGGATTTCAATCTACTTATATCAAAACAGGTTAAACAGGTAGTTGAGTGAACGTTCACAAACAGAAATGTGCGATTATTAGTTTCAATTACAAACGCCATATGGGTTTCTTCATTAACGAGTTGATCAGAAGATATCAATAGTAATTTCGTTATCGCACAAAGAGGCACATATGTTTGCAGCATTATTACATCATATATCACAATATACAAGTATAGGTGATTGCGGGCGGGCAGTGGACTTGAAGCGAGAACCGTTATCCAATGAAAAGCAGGCACTAAGCGAGGATACGTAATGACCGGTGACGTATGTGATATTTGTTTGGCGCCATCTGGCAGAAACGATATTAACTTGTCAAATCAAACATGCTGGAGACATTAATTACCTGGATTCTGATAGCTGTCGTGTGAATGAAAATTTGTTTCAATTTTATATGAACGTCGAATTTCAAATGAAGTAGACTTGGTGTCGAGTTCTTTGTCATATATTAGATAAGTATCGAAATATTTCTTATTTTACTTTTATCGAGAAGAGAAAGGCGATTTGTTTAATTGAATTTCAGTAACGAGATGTCAGAGAATCTCCTAACTAAATTGGTGTAAGTACAAGAAATGAGACAAACATATTCCTCCCAAGGAATGTTTATAAATGTTGTAATTCGAACAAAAACAAATATTCATTTCATTTTTATAAATAAGAAAGTAAAGAATGTGATTGTTACGTCATGTGCATGACTGTACATTCAAGAGAAAACGGTACTTACCTAGTATTTAAATGAGAACACAATAATAATAAAAACATGTTTCAAGTGTAAAACTATTAATTGAACAATGAAATAAAACAGTTTCCAAATATTATTATTCTATCAAGTAGAATCAATTCAAATTGATATATTCTATGATACGCTTTGATTTTTTCATTCATTCAGTAACCACATGATTTTAATTTATTTTATCTTAATTGTTGCAATGAACTCCTTTAGTCTGGTAATACATATAAAATGATTTATCCTATCGACCTTCTCCGGGTATTTTCACCTTCACAATCTGAAAAAATGTAAAATTTGTAATTGGTAACTTTATATAGCTGTAGAAAGAACAAACTTATTTGTTCACCCCGACAACTTACTGCGTAAATTCAAATTGTTTTTCACAAAGGAAAACTTGTAACCTATTTAATAATTTCGCGCCTATCAAAAAGTGAGCTGAGAAATCATACCTAAGTTTACTTATCTCAACATTTCGGAGGCTCAAATCTGCTTAGAGGAACATGTACCTATTGTGGCTTAAGTAGTTTTGTGAAAATGAAGGTTTATTAAAGATGTTTATCATGGATTTTCAACATGTATCGGCCAACTTCGTCACATGCTATCTCTATTTTGATTTTATAGGGTTTTCCTTCCCAGCTGAAAACCGAATGCTGTAATATTCAAAATGAACACAAAAATATTCCCAAAATCATTCGAAAAAACAAAAATTCAAATTTTTCCTATCCCCTCTTGAAACATAATCAATCTAAATGCTACAAGTTTTCTATGATATCCAATATGAAAGAACCAAAGGTGGAAGAAAAATGAGAAAAAACATGCTGGAACCAGGTCTGATGAAACTAGAACTTTTTCTACACAATACTTTTAAAAATCTGCTTCTCGTTGAAAGAATTATAGAAAATCTAGAAGCGGCCTTACCTACTCTCAGCAGAGAACAATTTTAGATTTGGGAAAGCACAATTAGGAAATTATTCATATTATTAAGGGTTATGCCACGAAACAGATACAATCGTATAGCTTGTAAGAGTGTGTTAGCATTTAGTTAAACGAAATGGGGCGATGCTAAAGTGGATAATCTCATGATCCTGTTATCTAGAGATATAATTATTCTAACAGGGTGTCTTGCTTAAAACAGCTTGCTCGATCGAGGCGGCTGTTCCCACCCCTTCAGAATTCGTCGTTGCTAGGATACCGCCTCCAGCAACCACAGAAACACTGCTACAATGGTGATGCTTGTAGAACACGACACGCACAACACTTTCTGATACGGTAGATGAATTGAGACGATAACGCAAACGCTCTCTCCGGAAATGTTCCCTCTTATCTCAAATGAATTTGCGTTTCTTGCAACTCGTTCAATTGCTGACCATCATCAATCAAGGGTAATTATGTAGCAGTATGTGTCGATTGAACCGGAAACACTGTCAAACAAATCAGTTACGAAGTGTTTCAAATATGTCATTCTTTGGTGCATCTTACCATTTGACATATAACGAAATAAGACCATAAGATATCATCGGTTGTGGAAATATTTCTGTATACTATATCGAGATTTTGATAGTTATGCAGAAAACATTACTGAGGAAGAGATAATTGATTTTAAGAACCAAGTTCAGAAAAAAGTTTTATTTTTATCATGCAGAGGAAATATGATGAATTATAGGAATTTCTTCAATGTATTTGGGTTTATTTTGTTTGAAGATTAGGTATGCTGCATACCGCCTTCGTTTTGTCTGTATATAAATATAAAATTGTGTTATAATTCAATGAAGTCTCATTATTATTAATGCCAGTATATACAATTAATCAATGACTACTTCTCACACGTAATTTTCAGCAACATTTCAATTCATCCAAACTGAATTGAGGTTGTTGTGAACCTGTTAAAGTCAAATACAAAAATGATTAGCAACAAAATGGTATATTCCATAAAAATACAAAGAGTTACTATGTGATAGGCACCTATATTTTCGAACAACTCTTGAATGATGCACAATAAATTGTATTCACTTGAATGAAACAGCAAATTCTGTTCGTTTCTAAATTCATGTGATATCATTATTTATTTGCAATGCTCCTGATTTGGCGAGGACATAGTAAAATGTCGCACTCGATTATGTTCAATGTTTCATAGGAATCATCAGAAATATTTTTATATATTTGAAGTTCCTCGAATGCCTAATTTAATGTATACGCTGTGAATATCTGGGACAAAAAAGAACGGTATGTATATTGAAATGTAACCAAATTTCTATGCAATACAGGTCTGACTATACGTAGAGGCAGATATTTTCAGAGATAGACACTAGTTAATTTGGAATGTGAAATTTTACGGTCGTTTAAAATGGTTTTCGGTGACATTAGTATGAAAATGATATGTAACGTAAGTTTGACGTTCATTAACGATTACTTTTTGTAATAATTTTAATTCATACGAACTGAACTAGTAAAGTAGCATCCACTCTGAGGTTGTTGTGAACCTGTTAAATTAAAATACATAAATGAATAGCAACAAAATTGTACATTCTATAAAAATACAAAGAGTTAATAGGTATACGATACTTATATTTTCATAAATCACCTGTTGATTACTGCACAAGCCATCGGTTTCATTCACATGATTCAGGTAATCTTTCTGTTCCCAAACACCAATTTGTTCGTCACTCTACATTTGAATTCCAACATTTTTTCAGACAAATCATAATTTGATATCAAACTTCAAGGAATACGGGCAAATCTGTAGTCATGGAGTTTCATTGAAATATTCACTTATTTTGTTGGGTAGTTTTCAATTTCTTTGGCTGTCCTATTTGAATGACTCTTTCATTTTTATGTGACCGAATCATTTCAATAGGACAACGATGGAAAATTATACTTCTTTGACGTTCCATATACCCCTACCTTTCAAAACGTATTAGCCAATTTCTCTAAAATACGAGTTTTTATGATATACAAATTAATTTTGTGAAAAAAAGAGAATTGAAGCTTTCCATGTTTTTTACCACTTTTATTTGTAACTAACGTTACTGCAGTTTCGAACTATAATGACATTTTCAAACTTATAGATCAAACTAACAATGGTGCATTACATTATAGCCTTTATTTAGCATCCCTGTAGCATCCCTTAGCTTGATTGAGTACCTGAATTTACAATTTACAATGGGATGTGCTGATTTGAAAACTGGTGAGTAAACTAAATCGATTTGATCATTTAACAGGTTGCACCAGCAATATTTATGCTTCTGAATTTTCAAGGATTCCAAATAATTGAGTTTGTAACCCTTCCTTGCATAGAGAAAAATTTCCGTATCGTTTATGATTCAGAAACTTGTGGTTGCATGCCAAGGAATGGTTTGAAAACGTCGAATCATGTTTTCCTAGTCTGAAGGACCTTTCATGTTCAGCATAATGTTTTTGGAAATTTCGACCACATTTTCCCACATAAACGCTATGACACTCCGGACACTTAACCTTATAAACTCCAGATTTCTCTAGCGTGTCCACCTTATCTTTGACATTGAAAAGGAAATCAGATAACCTGGCATGTGGTCTGAATGCCACTTCCACATTGTTTTTTCTGAAGAAACCCGCAATTATCTCTGTTCTTTTTCCAAAATATGTTAGACTTACCCATTTCTTGATTTCTGGTTGTTTGACCTGAGGGTATATTAATCTGTAAGTGAATTGACGGCTTTGTTTTCTGACTAACTTGTGGATAGTATCTGCGTTGAAACCATTATTCTGACCCATCTGTGTAATTATATCAATTTCCCTAGCTAGATTGTTAGTAGACAAAGCCAGTGAGAATGCTCTGTGCAACATTGAATTGTAGGCTGATGCTAATTTATGACTGTCTGGATGGAGAGAATCGCTTGGGATGGTAATGTCTGTATAGCTAGGTTTTCTGAAAACATTGAACTCAAATTTATTCTGATTGTGTGTAATGGTCAGGTCTGAGAAATTTATCTGGTTTTCTAACTCTGTTTCGAGTGTGAACTGGATGTTACTATTAGATTATTCATGAATGTCATAAATTGGTTCAGCTGTCGTGTAGTACCTCTGAAACAGGCGAGAATATCGTCCACATATCTGTACCAAAAATGAATATGTTTTTTTACCCAGGTCGGAATTTACTATAGTGGTCTCTAAGTTGTTCATAAATATGTCTGCTAAAAGTGGACTAAGGGGTGAGCCCATTGGTAAACCTAAATCCTGTTTATAAAATTTGTTGTTGAACTGTAGGTAGCTCTGATTCAGGCACACATCGAAAGCTGTTGAAATTTCAAAGGAAGTGATATGGCTTGATCTAATATGTCTAAAATGTTTATGTAGGACAATGTGGTCGAAATTTTCAAAAACGGTATGCTGAACATGAAAGGTCCTTCAGACTAGGAAAAAATGATTCGACATTTTCAAACCATTCCTTGGCATGCAACCACAAGTTCCTGAATCTAAACTATACGGAAATTTTGCTCTTTGCAAGGAAGGGTTACAAACTCAATTATTTGGAATCCTTGAAAATTCACAAGCATAAATATTGCAGGTGCAACCTGTTAAATGATCAAATCGATTTAGTTTACTCACCAGTTTTCAAATTAGCACATCCGCTTTGTAAATTGTAAATTCAGGTACTCAATCAAGATGAGTACTTCTATTATTACCTACAGGGGTGCTATATGAAGGCTAATGTGATGAACCATTGTTAGTTCAATGTTTAAGTTTGAAAATGTCCTTATACACCCATGGGAGAACCATTAAACAGAATGTTATATACATTTTCGTTTACTTTCCATCAATAACAATGATAATGCTCTTACAATAATGAACTTTCATTGATCCATGTGTTGTGATCGAAGAATTCCAGCCACTCTACATATAGACAACGCTTTTTTGGTTTCAAAACTCTCTTCACCAAATACGTATTGGTATCTTTGGTTTCATTCAATTCCTTTCCATAGAAAAAATCAGCGTATGGTTGCTATGGTTGTGTTTCCATCGAATCAATCTGTCACAAGTCCGAAAAACCTTTATCATTGTCTTTCGTCGAGGAAAATCTGACGCACCGCCCTATGTAGCTCACTCACAACCTGCCTTTTTTTGGTACTCAAATCATTTCCATATGAAGAGAGTCGGTTCTAACCAAAGGAGTTGCGGCTAATTGTCCAGCCCTCCAGTTTCAGATGGAGTTTCAGCGGTTGTCTGCTAAATTTTAACAACCAGCTCATCTAGAGTATCAAGTTGCTAAACTACCTCATCAATTCGCTTATCGGTTTGCTCAGCTGAAGTGACGATGGCGTGTGTATTCCCTCCGATGGTCATCCGCAGTTCAGTTATTCTTGACTCAAAATACGCTCTCGCATAGCGAATCACTGACGTGACAGATTCTTGGACAGCACTCAAGGTTAATTCCTAGGTTTCCTCAATGCAATTATCGATATATTCTCTGATGACCGTGTCTTTACTGTCATCGGGTCCACCCATATTCTGCAGTCGCCTATTCTGAAAGTCATAATTTTTTTGTGATATGAGAATGGATCCAACACCAGATCTCCCAACAAATTGCCTCATAATGTTTACTCTTCTACGACCAAATTTGTCAATTGTTATATGCATTCTTAAAATGTCTATGAGCAACTGAGCAGATCTTTCACACCTGACTAAATGATATACGAATGAGATTGATGGATCATTTATTATTCACTTAATTTCTCTATTTTGACCAATATTGACCATTATCGCGACCTGTGTATCCAGCCATGCGCGGACTCCAAAGTAATTAAAGACCAACAACCAACTCTTTTAATTTATTTTAATGAACATAATCGATATGTTTATTCCGATTATATTTTCACTGAGAGGGTAGTTTCGTCATAATGGTACACTCTTCACTAGAGTTTTGCAACAAGTTCTCCTTTTATTATAGCGATAGGATTACTTTGCAATTGATTGAACGATTGAAAACCATGTTTCCTCTCATTATATTATATACCAATTTTTTAATTTAAGTATATCACTATGAATATCCATGTCAAAACTGGAAATATTTTCTGGATGCACTTTCATGAATACAATCGATAACCTCTACGTCAGGCGCTCTCATTTGTGGTTTACTAATTTGAAGGCTGGATGCGAATCCCAAAGACTGTATCACATTTCCTAATATCAACTTTTGTTGGTGCTTTCTCACCTCATCACCTCCATCAGCTATCTTGGATGTGTCTGAGTTTCGAGTTGTCTTTGCGGGAGACGGAGTTTCCATAAAAAAGCCTCTATGGCATCATTTTCCCTACACCCTCCCTCAGATTTTTCGATTTTAAGTTGAAGTGTACTTTTAACTATAGATTTTGTGATCAATGCTGAAGCACTTTTTCCTGAATTTTTTGATATTATTTTCCTACGGAAGTACTATTATTGGATCGGTTACTCCTGATGGATTTGATTTTTTTCCGAACTGCATCCGTTGCTTCAAAAACCTTTTATTTCAGACTAATTTCATCACGGTTTCCATATTCTATAGTGTTCTGTATCTGTATCTGTAGAGTAGGGAGGGTGAGTGTAGGTCCACAGCACTTAGGCCACATGTGACCCATTGTATTATAGTGTTATGGTATATGGTATAGTATTGTTGACAAGGAAGTATCACTCAAAATATATAAATCTCCGTTTAAAGAACATCAAAGAAATGTGAAAGAATCGTATCCTTTTCTATAACGTCCACCTTGCACTTTTCTAGCCTTATCAATCACAAAGAATCCATATTTATCTACCCAACAACTCAAACACATGTCTTAAAATCGCCTATATGTCACATCAGGTGACAACACATGGTCGAAAGAAGTATTTTTAAACATCACAATAAAATTTGAATTATCTCGCATCAACTGTTTCATGACTTGAGATTATCTCTAGGCGAAATGAAAGCTATGAAAGCTATCAGCGAAAATGTAGAATTCCAACCTTTCGATGTGAGCTAGTACTTCACGTAGGTACTGATAAAGAGACTGATAAAGATACTTCAAAAAAGACAAACATTTACAGAGTCAGCAGAGAAATCATGCTGACAGACATCTTTTCACAATTTGAAGGTCCGATAATGAGAATCCGAACAGATCGATGGTGAAATTCTGTTTTTGTTTAACAATGTGCATTGTATGGAAGTTGGATACTATATAAGTGGAGCCTTTTGTTGGATTCTCTATTTGAATGAGAATCAGCAGTCGATGCAGGTGTGTTCAGTTACGGTCAAAGAAAGGGGGTAGAGGAATTGTCAAAATCCACATTAATTATCTAGTCGAATTGCACTTGCCAGGTTATCAGTATTGTGGACCTGGTACAACATTAAAGAAGAGATTGAAAAGTGGTAATCCGGGCGTCACTCAGTTGAATTTCGCGTGTGGAGTGCTTGCCATTTCTTACTTGCAGAAGCCAGACGACCTTGCGGCCAGGCCCAAGGCGAACCATCAGCTTCAGGAATCCGCTTGGCATCGATTCAAATCAAAAGACCTGTCTGTCGTAAGAAAGGCGGCTGGTTCGCTGATAATGAATATTATGAAGGGTTGATGTTGATTCAATATGGGGTGCGAATCAACGCAACCCAAGCTTCGTAAAAATAAATTCAAAAAATATTTGAATACCAGTAAGGTGATAGTTTTTGGTTCTGGAATCATCAAGAGAGTGCGCGATATTCTACACAAGGCAGGAAATAGCGATTTGTTACCAGAAATTCGAGAAGGTTACTGAAATCGTGCTGAAAGCAGCGCGCAAATATACTAAGGCTGCAGGTAGAAAAAATTAAATCCGCACAACACGAATTATATCAGCGCTAGGTAGTTTAGCTAACACTACAGCTGGCATTCCTAAGGCAGTTCAAGTAGCAAAAGCGAGTAGGGAGCAATTAAGCGAGGCAAACCGCCATAAAAGACGCATGGGTGCAATCGCTCTAGGTAAGAGAGGTAAAGGAATTTACTTGAAGCTCTATCGCGAAAGATTGGAGGCTCAAAATACACAGAAAGTTCTAGAATCTTTTTTGACATCGACCAAAAATATCATGTCAAGAAAATGGCAACTTCATATTTTCGTGAAATATCCATGCATGACGATTTACCATAAGCAGGACCTTATTGGGTAGCATACACAAAGAGCAGTGTCTTAGTGAAATACTTCGAGAGTTTTGCCAATTAAGCCCCTCCCAAAGAATGAATTAGCAATTTTTTTTCGTGGTTTGAGGCCAGCCAATACTATTCTTCATAGCTATGAACGTCAGCAGCTATTCAACACAATATGTTGTGGGCATTTGTGTCTGAAATTTCTCCAAAATGAAACATGGAAATGACAACAATACAGGACAGGAAAACCATCAGGAGAATGAGTCATTAGTCACATATTCCAGAATATGCACTTCACGGAAAATGAGGAAAGAACACCTCGCCGGAAGAGGTGTTGATTGTGTGTGCATGAAATTCAATATCAATGGGATAAGCTACCACATAATTTACAAAATGATATCAATTTCTTGACGTATCAGCACTGCCAAGACAGTCTCAATCATTCCAGCAGCAATTATTGCGAAGTGAATGATGGTCCAACTAGGAATGTGAAAGTGAATGATGTAAATGAACCCATCTACCCACACATCGAGATGAATACCGGTAGTAATTATGGTCTGAGCTAACACGTTTTCTATTTCTACAACTTCGTATTGAATATGGATGTGAAAAATATAATTATCTCTTGAGAAGCTAACTCACCACCCACCGTTATAAGAACAAATTATTAATCGTATCCAAAGGAATGCCACCGGAAAATGGGGTTGAGAAGAATATCGCCAAAGTTTTTTCTTCAATTCAAACAACAATCTGAAATGTGTAATTTGGTTGATATATTACATCCATCTCAAAAATGAAAACACTATTGATGAACTTTTGTTGTTTGATGCCGATGTGTTCGGCAACGATGAAACTCACGATTCAACATTGCCTGTGAATATCAATAAGGTGTGAATTATTCTATATCAAATACTGCACCCGAATGTTACGTAGGTAGCTGAAGCTGTCTCGTGGTGTGTGTGTGTGTGTGTGTGTGATGAGTTCAAATG
>NW_019292591.1:24549-44510 GCF_000500325.1 Leptinotarsa decemlineata | reverse complement strand
TAGGGAATGCCGATTTCTGACTCCGTCAACTCGATGGGATTGAAAACACAAAAATAGGGGGGGGGGAAGTATCAGTATGGTGTGTCCATAATTTTCAGCAATACACTTTTTCAAATGTTTTTGTCTGTGAAACTTCAAGTAGTTACATTTTGGTATAGTTATCTTCAAAATACAAATTGTAATCCATAAAAAAACTTTGTATTTCATCTTTTCTCGAATTTTTATTCGGTACTTTGATGAGCTGTCGCAAATTTTAAGAAGCGTTGTCAAGAACTATTACACTATTCGCATCCAAATTTGGGATCAATGTGTTTTCAAACCATTCCTCGAAAATATTACCTTCCATGTTTTTATGATAGTCAACATTGCAATCGTCAAGTTTTTTTCCACACAATTTCAAAGAATTCGGAATTCATCCTTTACTTCCTCCGCAATGCACAATGATAAATCGCGATCCTTTGTTTGCAGGCATGTTAGACGTACACATTCTCGAACCATCAGTCCACCGTTTTGTAAATTTGTCGTGAGTGTCATACCAAGTTTCGTCCAAATAGAATATTTGCCGTTGTTCTTGTCTATATTTAGTTATTTGTTCTAATTATTTGTTACGCAATTTCACTATTCTTCTCCTTTACATAACTGCTTGACGTTTGGTTATTATTTTAAATCCAAATCCTAGTTTCTTTATCCAATTTTGAAGAGTTTTGTCACAGCAGTTCACCTTATGGCCGTAAGTATTGAATTTCTTCCTTATGTTTTCAGTGGAAGGAATCTCATTGCTTTTGTAACAGTCGTATGTTGTTTTTTCAATGATTTTATCAGATGCACATCTGAAGGTTTTGGTAATCCCGTAACACATCGCGTCTTACGTTCATAATATTTGTTTTTGACTATTTTACGTACAGTTGAGAAAGGCATTTCGGTCAAATCTGATGTTGCTTGTAATAGTTTGTTTCCCTCGAAACCAAACTTGAGATGTAGATTCTCATATACATTGAAATATATTCTCTGTGTTCAAAATTCAAATATATCCAAATCTCATTCACTGGTATCTCTTTTTCACATTATTCACCATCGCTATTGGAATCATTACACTGGAAAAAATCTGCGTTGTTACTACACTAATTATTACTATTAATACTAGTCCAAGTACGCCACATTTTGAATAGATAACAAAAATTTTAAGTAATTATAACTGCACCATTATCGAATTTCAACACTCAAATCGCGATTAGTTCCTGAACTGAACACGACGACTATAACCATCCCCGCATTTCCCGATTTCTATTTGTCACCGTAACATGGCTTCAAATTTAATTTTATGACTCTTGAACCAATCATAAAACTCGGTTAGTAAAAATTATCCAATACGAACCCCCATGATGAATTTTCACCATCTACAAACTGCAGCTTTAAGGGATTCGTCGGTAGTTAACAGAAGACCCGTGGAGGTACTAAGCTGAGGTCTGTACTTCGATTGTACAGATGTAATGATATGATTGTCATTGACATAATTATCAATCTGGTCTTTCAGTATCAATTTCACCACTTTAGAAAGACAAGGGGAATTGTAATTGGTCTCAGGTCACTAAGGACTACAGATGAGTTACACTTAGTCAGAGGGATAACCAATCCATCCGTTCAGAATTTTGGAAATTGGCAACTGGTAATGATGGAGTATGAGAAAAATGAGATGATTTATCAAAAGAGAGTGTCAATGAGATTCATCATTCTGATGGATTTTTTACGAACAAAACACAAGCACTACAGGAAAACCCTAAGAGTGCTGCTTTTGCGAAAGTAGCGATCCAGGAGATTTAATTCATTTGAAAAAAAAATGTTCTTGGGAAGTTTGTTCCACATAAACGGAGTTCTCCAGATGAAAGACTTCTTGAACAGTGAAGTTCGAGGTGTGTAGAGTTGAACTTCAATACGATGAGCAGCCACAGTCCGTCGCGTATTTCTGATATGTACTGCTAAAATAAAGTATATTTAAAATATTGTCCATCAACGTTTAGACATAAGTATTTTAGGAACTTCCTTTGCACGCTCTCAATTGATGTTTTTGGTAGGTGTAAACTGGATTCAAACTTTTGAGAAGCAGCCTTTGCAATTTCAGCGACGTGATTGTGCCAAGACATATTGGTGTTCATTTTGACCGCCAACAAACTTATCGAAGCAGAAAGTGGAATTGTCTGACCTGACATTATTATATCCGTTTCGGAGACATTTATCTTTTTGGAGAAAACCAAACGCCTAGGTTTTTGTATCATTGGATCGAACTTGGTTGATTTAACCCCAACTGGATATTATTTATAGATCCTCCATAAGATATGCAACAACTCCCCACACATGATCATTGGGCCCGAGAATCAGATGCTCTGAGCAAGTGCGGTGAGCCAAGAATGACGGCCTTCTGCATCTGTCCGGCTAAGATTTCTGCCTTAGTGCGGCAAGCCGGCATGATTTCAAGATTCGAGAGTAGAGAGAGCATTATTCCACCAAGGACCCCAGTAATCAGAACAACCATCTTGACAGAGTGATCTGGATAGAGTCTGCGAAGTTTGAAGAGAAAATTTCGATATTTTATCCGTTTCTCCTCCTCTTTTCGGACGTTATTCGTCTCGCCAGGAGCTGAAAACTCCACGACAAATATCGTCTTGCTCTGGTGGTCGAGAAGGACTACCTCAGGCTTATTAGCTTGCATGAGCCTGTGGGTGGGGAACGTATAGTTCCAATAAATTTGGCACTTCACGTTCCCCACGCTTAGGGCCGCGTTGCGTCGATGGATTTAGGCCGAGACCGTGTATGCTGGACATGCTGATAGCAAGTGCATTAAGGTCTCAAGCGCTTCGCGGCAGGTCCTGCCGCGGTCAGGAACCTCTATACCCATCACGCGGCTGCGGCATACAAGGTGTTGAAGACACCATCCATGATGAACCCCTCAGTTTCCGACTTCAGCCCACTCGACCTGAGGAAAGCAAAACTTAGGCGCTTTGATAAGCCAAATTCTCCAACAACAATAAATTTGTATTATTTTCATCTTGATTATCATTGTTAGTATGATTATCACATGCAAGTATCCTTTCAGCTACTTTAATCAAAGGGGTTAGTCAAGACGTACAGGGCAAGTACGTAGTACGTAGTTACAGAAAAATGTCAGCTGACGTTTTGTTGACAGTATCGCATCTAATCATAAATCAATCGTCCAATATGCTGATGTAACTAGAAGTTGGAGTCATATGGCTTTTAAGCCACTCTATTGTGTTTTTGGAAATATTACCATACCCCAGCGATATGTTATGGTATTCATGATGCAACTAGCTTTGCTAAACGCTTACCACTTACGAGTTGTTCTGAATATCGCTATAACCGAAATGATCATCCCTTCAAATCAAACCGAAGACGTGGATGCTTGTCCAGAGTACGTTTATGAGGCAGTGGAAATGATGGGAGGTATGTTTGATTGGCCAAGTTGGATAGAATCCATGATCCTCTATGCATTCTATATCGGTTATATCTTCAGTCACATACCTGGGGGCTGGATAGCGGACAAATTGGGAGCGCGACATGTCATGGGGACTTGTATGCTGTTATCTATAATAGTTACTTTTTTGTACCCCTTGGCCATTCAGAAGGGAGGTTATATAGCAGCTATAGTTTTGAGAGTGTTTTTGGGATTGTGCCAGGGTCCTCTGCTTCCAACTGTCTCGACTTTCATTCAGTGCTGGGTGCCACCTGAAGAGAGAGCTTTCCTAGGCGGAATTGCATTCGGAGGTTCTAATATGGGAACTGTAACTGGAAGCATATTTACTGGCATCATAATCAAGGAGACAAACAGCTGGAGCACGCCTTTTTACATATGGGGTGCATTGAGCCTGGTGTGGTACATATTCTATCTGTTCATGGTGTTTTCGAAACCGCAGACCCATCCGTACATATCAGAAAAAGAGTTGAAGCTGGTGGTAGCTACCATAGAACCGAAGAAGGAGTTTCGTGTGCCTTGGTTGAAGATTAGCAAAAGCCTACCAGTTTGGGCTTTGTTGGCGGGACAGTTCGCTCACAACTATATATTCTTCACGTTATTCACCAACTTACCGAAGTATTTGAAGGAGATTCTCAAAATGAATGTGGAATCGAATGCGGCTGCAACTGCGCTTCCGTTTTTGGCCCTTTGGATATCCAATATTGTGTTCGCTTATATCTCGTCATTCCTGACGAATCGGAACTTTCTCACTATTATACAAGCCAGAAAAATGTGGACTGCCTTTTCCTTAATAGTTCCTTCTATCATCCTTGTTTTAACCGTATATGTCGGGTGCAGTAGAGCAGCAGCTATTACACTCTATACTGTCGCATTATTTCTGGTTGGCCCTTTTTTCTCCGGGATGAAAGTGAACGTGAACGATTTAACGACACATTATGCCGGTACGATTATGGCTGTAGTGAATGGATTAGGCGCCATAGCAGGAATATTGGGACCATTCATTGTTGGAGCTTTGACTACAAAACATACATTACAAGAATGGCATATTGTGTTTTGGATAATGCTGTCATTTTCCGTTATTCTATCCATACTCTATTGTATATTTGCCAAAGCAGATCGACAAGAATGGGATTTTCTGGACGAAGAGCCAATAGAGGGAACATGAATATATAATATGTGTATAATATATCTGGTAATAAACAGTTTTAAACTGAAAAGAAGTTGCGTTATAATTCAGAATTAACTTTTAGATAGGACGCTTCCTACAATGAATTACTTTCTCGACAATTACTTTGGTTCCTGGCCGAGGCTCAGCTGCATTGACTGAGGTTACAAATGCTATCCCTAGAGGAATTGATGAAAACAATGCTACCATTCTGATACTTTGAGATTAAACCAAAGGATCATTAGGAACAGATATCAGAGGGTAATATATGAAAATCAGATATCTATAGCACTAAACGCTATCACGGGAGAAGCAGAAGAAAGTATCATCACAGCTTAAGTAAGCTGTGGTATCATGGTGTTACAATTTCATGCAATTCATATCTCATGTATACCTGGAATAAACTAGATGGCATATCGAACTCAAAAGTGGGAAATGAACGGGACAGAGTAATCAAAAACCACAAAGTGTAGTTTGAAAAACTACACAACATCATCATCTTGATCATCAAGTGATCACTTGGTGATCGAAACACGTGTCGAGGTGTTGAAAATAACGATTTGGTGTTGGGAAAAATCTCCAGTAATATTCATTACTACACCAAAGGTTCCAAACAGTGCATCATAAGTATAGGTGTTCAGTGGTTGTTTGGCAAAACCCAAAGCGATGCCAATGACAGGTTCTGGTCATATGAAGTCACTTGCAGCACCCTCCTTTGCAAGAGAGTCAAAAGTTTCATTGCCATTCAGGCCAGTACGGCCAGGAATCCAGACATCCAGACCAGAGACAATCTGTTAAGTCTTCCTATCGAGGCGAGCCGTTTTGGCAATTTGCTACCAATTTAGACGTTGCTCGGTAGGAGCCAAGAGCTACCAACGCCGCTTAACTGTCGAATATTTTTATTGACTTGTGTGTGAGGTTGGATTTATCCAATCTCTCCACATACAATTCAATAACGTAAATTTCCGCATGAAATACAGTCGCATAAGTCCCTAGGCAGGTAGGTATCTCTATCCTGGGTCTGCGACTAAAAACACCTGCACCAGAACCGAAAGGTGTTTTTGATCCATCTGTGAACCAACAACTGTCTGCTCATAATATTTCGTTCATCCGGAGGATCTAGTCTCTCCACTCGGGAATGGTACTGTTGCACTCTGCATTAAATTGATTTGTGCAATTGGCAATGTGCACAAGCCTGTTTGCAATCCATCTAGCCTTTCTTTCCCGAAAAATGTGGAGAGGAGGTAGATCTAGAAGGATTTCCATGGCCGCTAACCAGTGTTAGCGTTCATGCCGATTTCGCGATTATGCCGTACCAGGTGACAAACGAAGAAACTATCGCTAACACGGAAGCGGTAATCAAAAATCTCCCGGATGAGGAAGCGGAAGAAACCCGGATTGTGACAGCAAATATTCTGAGCAAGGTACGACCGCCAAACTGGAACATCCTGAAAATAGAGATTGCAGCCTTAGAAGGCTTGAACTCTGACAAGGGCATCACGATTCTTCCAGGGAAATGCCACGGTACTTCTGAAAACGAAATAATATTACAGCAAAATTGAAGAATAACTAGACCCTCAAACGTAATTGGAACGGAAACTTCACTGTCGGAAACCGTACAGATAACCATTCTTAGAACTGAAGACGTTCCACTCAAGCTCTACGGTCTTTCGAAGGTACATAAAAGCCACATGCTACTGAGACAAATAGTCAGTGCCCCAGGCTGGCCGACCCACCACCTGGCGAAGCATCTATCCTCGCTCTTCCAGTCTCACGTGGGAAAAGGGAACTCCTACGTCAAAGATTCGACATATTTCTTTGGTAAAATTGGGGACTCAACTTTGGAGCCGACAGATATTCTGTTCAGTTTCGATATTGTGTCCTTGTTCACCAATGTTCCACTGGAAGACTCTCTGAGGGGACTAGCATACTTGTTTCCGACTATCCTCGGACTGTTGACGGACTTTCGGGAAGTTTTTTCAATGGAGGGGTAACTTCTTTGAGCAACTAGGTGGCATGGCGATGGGAAGTCCACTCAGCTCAGTGATAGCCAATTACTTCATGTAACGTTTTGAAGAGAAAGCAGTTAACACCTTTAAATTAAAACCTACCTTGTAGTTATGTTACGTTGAATGACAATTCTGTCATCTGGAAATATGAAAGGAACGCTGTAAACTTTCTCCTAGACCACGTGAACGCTCAACACCCCAGCATCAAGTTCACCATGGAGCAAAACGGCTTGCTTTTCTGCAACAGAATTGGAAAGAATTGCAGGTGTATTTCAATATTAATGTGACTGATACGGATTACTCTTCAGTACTTCAGCCAGTCCTTAGGTCTGATAAGGTATCATAAACTGAATAATGATTACCTAAAGCATATTATTCAATTCTACATCAGATTCAATACTTCATTGGTTTCAATAAGGGTGATCTATTCAAATCCAGTTGCTCATTCAGTAAAATGTTCAAAAGCTTCGTTAAAGATATGATTTTCTACTAAAAGATGATTTGAATGTGTTGAACTTGTTTTCTTATTTACACAGTTTATATGATGTTCCTGGATACGATTCCTAAATGTTCTGCCAGTTTGACCAATATATACCTACCTACCTCAGGACAAGTTCCACACTTCAATTCATGTACTCCTGATTTCTTGAATTTGGATGTTTTGGCACGTCATATCAAAGTTGAAAATTAGGTACGATGAGAACATGGGTACATGACAACTTCTGTGATTTTTGTTTGGGGGCGATTTTTGGTGTAAGGCTTAGACGAACAGTATTTCACAAGTTGAGGAAAGTGGACGTGGTTGAATATGTATAAACAAAGATTATTACATTTACTCTGCACAGCGATTTTGAAGTACAAAAAACATCATAGAAAAACATGACTCTGAGAGGAAAAGACAATTATCTAGTCACAGAAAAGAAGTATTTGAGCAATCTTTCACTTACACCGAATTGATTCCACAGAGTCAATCACAACTTTCATAATCATAAAGGAGAAGTTTTCTCAGTAATCATATCTCAATCCTCTAATTAGTATCTATTTCAAAATTTTTGATTTATTTGAAATTACATGATCATGTGCTTCTTGTACATAATAATAATTGTCCATTTAATCCGTAGTTCCGAAAATATTTATATTATCTATTGAACACTTTTCCAACACCAGACAACAAAGTAATCTGATTCTTCAACGCTTCTGCTTTCACCAAGTCAACTTTTATCATTCCATCATTTCGGCCATTTCGGGAAAATAGAATATATGTTTATTGGCACTGAAACAGAGAAAGTAACGATGTAAACAATAATCAACTCATAATGATTTGAATTATCGCCGCACTTTTCGAAGGTATGAGAGCAATGAAAGATTTCTAGTGAAAATGTAAACAATATTTATTTCTACTATACGGTTGTTCACACTTTTGAAATATATTGGTCAATATTCATTTCATCTTAATGACCGTAATTCAGTATTATCAGATAATATGGCAGGGTTGTTGTCAAACTTTTGGAGCACTTTTGATTTATTTTGAACTAGTTGTTGCCTGCAGCTTTGCCCGCGTAAAATTTGGTTTGTTACATCAAGTTTCGTGAGAGACCATTTCAAACGAATAGTTACAATATTTTTTTATCAATCCAAAACTTCAGGTTTCCAACTTCAAAACTGACGTAATTCAATACAATCTTTGAATCCCTATTTTTCCCCTTCGAAGGTACGCTATACAAAGAACCTACCTGCATATTTCAAGATTCTAGGGCTGTACGTTTATATAAGAGCGGGCAATAGCCATGTAGAAGATGCAATACTAAATTTAACTTCATAAATCTATAGGGCATTGGACAATCTTAGGGCATAGGGCATTGATTTACATCTCGCTAGAGCTATCTGAAGACTCTGATACTGTATGGATCAGCTCAGGAGTTGTTTAAAAACAATTACACACGGTGTACCACAGGGGACAGTAGTCGGGCCGCTTTTATTAACTATATACGTGAATAGTTGATTGACCATTCAAATCTAAAGTAAATTCATTAGATATAGCCATACTGTACGAAGGAGAGAATTGGGTAGATTGAAGACAGAAGAAAATATGAAACATATTCAAATGTAATAAGCTCCATCACTGAATAGTTAAAAAACTCATTAGCTACCCTTAACACCATACTCCAATCACTTGTAAAGGGGGGACAAACCGCGGACACGTGTTTCTGGCTATTGTCCTCATTAGCGCGGTGCAGCCAAGTGTAAAGATGGGCAACACTTGTTTGCCGAAAGCAGGAAACAACACATATGCACGGAGTCAACAACAGGAGCCAACCGCACATTTGTGGTTCCAGTTAGAAGACCTAGAATTCCTAGGAACCAATACAGAAACCAAAACACTAAAAAATGTACAGATCCGGAAAAAGGTGTAGATCAAACGTTTCATGATTCTGAAATATATAATATTTGAAGTGAAAACTGATCAGCAATGACTTGGTGGTGATGACAATGTGTGAAACGCGGCGGGTGGAAAATCACAACGGCTTGTTAAAATTCAGACAAACTTTTGAATCTATTATTGAGACTTTAAAACAATTCAGCACAGACCCGGATATGGAGACCCCAACCAAAGCATCTTCTTTCTGAGATCTGCTCTTGCCAACGAATTCGTGGTATGACTCGGTTTTTGGTGAAGGTATTTGCAGCAACATTAACGGTATGCAAAGTCCTGATGTCCCCTCTTTGTTACTTAAAAACAGCTGTCTACCATATTGAGAATATATTATCACACTTTCAAGATATTCGATTCAATAGTTAAAAAGAATTTTCAAATTCATTAACAGAAGCAAAGGATTTATTGGCTGATATCAATGAAGAGATCAAGCTTTCACGATTGACACCAGTACAGTACGGCAAGTACGGTATCGCGCTAGTCCAAATACTAATCTGTTCAAAACAATCTGTTTTTCCGTGAACCAGCTGTCGCACCCCCTACAAACGACAACCCTCATAAGTCGAAACTTGTGCGAGCTAAGGATTAACGAGGTCTTACATTTTAACGTGTGATTCCTAACACGGGTTGGACGATAGCAAGTGAACATCGATCGTTCAGACTAGGGCTTTGACCACAGACCAACACGGCAGTCAATTCGAGTGAGTGAACAAAGCACCCATGCCGAACCGCTTGGCTACCGACCGACCAGTACAGTATTACCGCATAACTGTTGCAATGCCCCTATAAGTAGACCTAACTTCCCAGCTCAAAATAAAATTTACTGACCACAAGAAAGTGATTGCTGCTATGTATACTCTCATACCAACAGTCTGTTCCGAAAAGGAACCGTCATTCCCAACAGAGGACCTAGTGATGTTCGGGAACCTGCTGGAACTAGACGAGGCACAAAGCGAATTTCAACTATGGAAATTGTTGTGGCAGGGCGAAACCCCTTCGGACCGGCATTCTTGCGCCTTTGAGGCTGTCGTAGAATGCAACAGGAAATTATATCCCAACATATGTTGTTGAACATTATGTCGACTCTACCAGTAACCACGTGCACCCCGGAAAGGTCATTTTCCACACTTAGGCGCCTAAAAACCTACCTACGAAATTCTTGTGGGCAAGAGAGGCTAACTGGGTTGGCCCTAAAGGCAATTCACAGAGATATCATTATCCCAAATTATAACATAATTTGCCCATAAACAGTCTAGAAGGCTTGATTTTGTATTGTGAGTTCACTGAATTGGAAATTGAAGGTTTTTAGTTTCAAGTAACAAATATGTTAGTTCAGTTTTTTCAGTGGAGGCCTTTTTCCTTGCCAATGTAATGGTAATTAATTAAATTTGAATTAGCAGGTCTTTTTTATTGAGACTCCCCCCGGAACAAAAATCTAGGCACGGCCTTGGTCATGAATCATACAGAACAAGAGATCCGAATTCCTCGCGACTCAACAGGCTTTATTCACCTTCCAGGTTTACTTAATTACTTCGAAGCAATAGCGGCAGGTCAAAAAACCTGTAGAACAAGGCTTGTAAACTCGAAAACTGCGGTTTAGTCACCAACTCAGTCTAGATAGACTGTGAGATAGCTTCTTTAGGGAATGTCTGAATGTGCTGAATGTGTATCATTCAATTTGTTTTTCTTTTCAGCTCATTTGCAGAGCGGCACGCACAAGCAACTGAGGAACATCTCCAAACATTTACTGAAAAAGTTGGATACTTCGTGTAAACAAATCCCACCTCCTGAAATAAAGAATGGCAGACTAATCAAACTGAAGAAGAGGAAAGTGGCGTCAGAGAAGTTTTACATGGTTGCAGAATTCAAATGTCATGAAGGATTTGTATTCGAAAAGCCACTTTCTGGCAAGATGTATTGCAGCAGAAGTAGATGGGTTGGTAAAATGCCAGATTGTAAACCTGCCACAAAACTGGGTGAGTTTGTACGAAGAAAAGAATAGAATATATTTATTTGACTACATTACAATACATGTTTGTTTGTAGCATGTCATATTAAGAAAAAAAAAGACCATACCGTAGAATAATAATTGTTAAAANAAATATCATTGAATATTACTTACTTGCAGGTATCGCACTGATGATGGCATAACAGCCGAAAGCGTTTTGCAATTTACAAATAAAAATTATTTTACAAGAAATACGATTCCTTTCCTGATCTAAAATTCTTAGTCCAGCCGCTTCCTTGGCTGAAGAGTCGGAAATGCGATTACCTTTACTCCTGTCGTGCCCTTTAATCCACCTCAGGATAACGTTATTATCTACCGAGGCTTTGGCTAAATCTTGGTGGCACTCTGGTACTAGCCCTGAGGTAACACGTTGTCTGTTCAAGGCTGGTATTTTTTCCCATTCCTCACTTAATCCTTAGGCTTAGTAATCTGGAGTACACTCCACATCCTGAGCCTTCTTTGGTTTTTCAGCCATCTGTATACAAACCTCAGAAACTTTTGATACTTTTTAAAGCTCAGACCTTCTTTGGAGTATTTTTTATATGTATGGAGTTCCGCTCCTAATACCCTGAAGCTGCTGAATTCCACCCAGAAAAAAGCCATCCGCCTGATTGGATGGCTTAACATCACTTCACATCACTTGCAACCTCGATAGTCTGAAACATCGAAGAAAGGTTGGAGATTTGTCTCTCTTTCATAGATACTTTCACGGGAGGTGATTCCACCAAGAGCGGTACATATCAGAAATACGCGAGAGACTGTGGCTGCTCATCGTTTTGAGATTCAACTCAGTACACCTCGGACTTTGCTATTCAAGAAATCTTTCATTTGGAAAACTGCGTTTATGTGGAATAAACTTCCAAATGAATTTAATCTTCAGCGATTCAAATTGAATGTGAATCGCTGCTTTAGCACAGGCACCGCTCTTAGAGCACCTTGAGGATTTTTCTGTTGTGCTTGTGTTTTATCTTCGAAAAAAACGGAAAATTTACAATGTTGCCAAACTTCTTCAGCTAATGTCTTGTCGATAAATTGAATAAAATGTAAGTTGAAACACTACTTGAATATCCAAACACGAATTGTTCAGTGCGAAACTTTTGAAATATCCGAAACCACCTCGATTTATTATGGTCATTGATTTTTCATTACGTAACTGTGTACATTGCAACTTTGATATTGAATTTTTTTCAGATATTTCACAAAAAGTTGGTGCTCTTCCAAAAATCCATCTCGGTGAATGCCACCATAGATCCAAATCGAAGTGCCCCCATCTTTGCTATGTGTACAATGGAAGAACGACGTGCGGTTGTCCTCCTGGCTTCCAAGAAGTTAATAAAAATTGTGAAGGTAAAATTTCCATATATATTTTCAATGAAATATTTGACATATCACTTAAATATATCTAGTAGCATTATTGATTGTTGAAAACGAACATTCGTGATTCAACACCAAACAGCGTTATTTAGACCTACCATAGGTCTCATCAGTGCTGCTAGATTGAACAACTGTTTCATTATGATAGCATATAATAATAATAATAATAAAGTTTATTCATCCTGCCAATTTACATGATTTATATAAGATTTATGTATGAATAAACAAAAAAATCACAGAAGCTCTAAAACGTGCTTGTTAGTGATAAAATAATACTAAAAAAAGAAAATATATATATATACAATAAAAAACAAAAGACAAAAAAGAAAAAGACAATATCGATGGAGAAATATAAACTCAAACCTATTATAATATAATTCAATATTGTAATACATAAGGTTACATACTAGCGAGTAGTGAATGAGAGAAGAGATGGTAGAGTATGAAAAGTATTCATCATTCGAGTCGACCAACAATGACTTCTCGAAATTATTTTCGGGGTTCTTTATGTATGAAAGATTTCGGTTCTTTTTTGAAGCGATGTGGGTTCTTTATCAATTTGATTTCATGTAGAAGTGTGTTGTATAATTTTGGAGCAAAGTATTTATATGAACGTTGGGAGATTAGTTTTTGCATTTGTAGTGTGATATGTTGATTTCGTTGACGTGTAGCATATTCATGTGTGGGTAATTCAAATTTTCGTTTTTGGTGGTAATGTATATTTATTTTCAGGAAAAAGAGTTAGTACCTAGATGTCAAATACATGACTTTCCGCATAGAGAGCATCAGATGGAAAAGTGGGTTCTTTTTTTAGGATTATTTTTAAAAACCGTCTTTGGAGATGCATTTCTATGTGTACTCCCAAATATTTTGTAGATGTTGCTGATTTGATAACGAACTGTTCTGTTGGAATGTTAACTTGAATTTTATCGAAGTTAGGGGAAGTTGTTCTATTGCAGCAAAATGGTAGGAAGTGTGTTTTATCAACATTAATTGTGAGTAGTTTATGATGTAGCCATTTCCAGATTGAATGGAAGTCTGATGCAACTATGTCTCTAAATTCGTCCCAAGAATTACCTTTGTAAAAAATGGCTGTATCATCAGCGAAACCTAGGATATCCCCCCTAGCTTTCAGCAAAAACATACCGTTCACGTAAATATTAAAGAGAAGTGGTCCCAGGATTGTTCCCTGGGGTACTCCATACTGAATAGTGCTGAATATGCCTTTCCATCCGGAGTCACAGCCGGAAAAAATAAATATTCGAGCTGATATGCCGTAGTCGAAAGGAACTTTTAGAAACGTTTCGTTTGCTACTGCGGCATGCATTTTCAGTGGTCAGCGTCCTCAATACTGTGTTAAAAAATTCAGGGTAATTTTTATTTCTCCGAAAAAGTTTTTATTCGGTTTTTATCTCCTCAATCTTCATCGTCCTTTCATGGGTCTATTCAATCTTTTCCTTCCTATTGCTTTTCGCAGCGGCGAAATCACCAGGTAGGTAGGTAGGTCTGAAATAGGGGGGGTCTATTCGACCCTCTACTGCAACCCACAAGGGTTTATTGTGGCTCACACCAGGCCAGTATGGCCAGGAATCCTGACCAGAGACAATCTGTTAAGTCTTCCTATCGAGGAAAGTGGCGTTAGATCGTCAAATTTTCTCCTCTTGGTGAAGGGGATTAACACAGTTTTGCTGGGGTTGACAGACATCTGCTCCCTCAGTCACCAACTGTGAACAACGTCCAACGCGCTTTAGAGGATATTACAAGCTACGCTTCTTCACGTGGACCTTGCCAGGATAACAAGGTCATCTGCATAAGCTTGCAGATCGACTTTTCTTCTGTCGAGGGCATCAAGCAGACTATCCACCAGGAGCGACCACAGAAGGGGTAGTTGCAGTTCTGTTTACTAGCATGGCATACATTCAGCCAGTTATGAACGATTATATACCCTTCCTAGCCAGAGACAATCCTATAGATTTAGGTAGTGCATTATCAAATGCTCCTTCAATATCAAAAAATACAGCAACCGCAATCTCCTTGTTGTCAAGGCTCTCTAGAGAGAATCTTGTGAATTCTTGTGCTGCGAGGCAAATCAGAGATACTCTCACAAAACTTCCTCCAAGACTTCCGTTTTGCCTTTCTAATTTCCTTGTTGTATGTCGTGAGAGTAGTTTTATAATACTTACCTGCCTCTTTAGCTCGATTGAATAGTCGTCGAACTTCTTTACTTTAACTTTCCAGGCTTTTGTTCCACCAGGTACTACAAAGATGAAGTTTCAACATGTACTTTTTCCTCATTCACAGAATCCAAAGAATATATTCGGTTGTTTCAAAAGTTTTGTCCGTTTTTATGAGTCTACTTTGAACTGTAATACCTCAGAGAATAGTTATCCAATTTAATCGTTGTTAATTATTATTATTTTATTTTTTCAAGGACAAATGTGAATATCATTCCCCAAATTGACATTTCTAATTACCTGTATCGCTTATCCATGCCATAAATTATAATATATTCATTTTCAGATATCAACGAATGTGAAGTTCCAAAAATTCGGTCCATTTGTAAGTTTGGCTGCATCAATTCCATTGGCTCTTATCATTGTTTAGAGGATTCCAATGGATACTTATCTGATGCCCCTGTTGAAAATAATGATACCATTCCAAATGACGATGAAGAATACGACGACGAAGAATACGATGATGAAGAATATGATGAGGAAGATTATGATGAAGACGATTATGAAGATGCTGATTATGACGATGAAAAACATGTAGAAGGAAAGGAGGCTGATGAAATTTCGAATAATGATAAGTCAGAAGAGTCACCCAAGGAAAATAGTAAAAGTAAATCAGAATCTATCAATGAAGGTTCAAAGAATAACGATTTACTTTCTGATAAAACAAATATAAAATCCAGTTTGGAAAGGAGAAATGACTCGGAGGTTAGAAATGGAGATAAATCAGATTCGTATGATGATGAATACGGAGAAGACTATAAAGATTATGATGAAGAGGTGAAAGTAAGCACTAGCAGTTCAACATCTACTGTACCTATTTCGCCTACTACTACCCCTTTACTCACTACCAACGTTGATGCTGAATATAAGGAAGATGATTATGACGAGTATGACGAAGACGATGAAAATGAAGTCGATACGAAGACACCCACAACTATGTTATATTCTACTAGTGATGCCACTTCTATTACTTCTACAAGCAAGTATGAAATTGGATTAGACAAACCTGAGAATGTTGATGGAAGCAGCATATTAAAAATGACAGAAACGGACAATGAAGATACTAAAGAATCTGGGAATTTTTTCGCCAGCAATGAAGTTGTTGAATTTGATGATTCAACGAAAGAAAGAGTTGCTGACGATATCAAAAAGACCGTGGATATATCATCAAATGGTATAGAATCAACAACAAATGAAAACTTGGATGGGAATGTGAAACTAAATGAACGCATTGATACAGAAATCGAGAATGATGTAAAATCAACAGAAGATTATGATGAATACGATGAAAACGATTATGACGAGTATGAAGGACCTAATGAAGTTACTGAAAGAATGAACTTGAGTGATAAATTCAGTACGACGAACCCGACTACAATTACTTCTTCTACAGATGGTTTTCATACAAGTACATATAGTTCCGGAAAAGGCGATGCCATAACGGAAATTTCGACAACCCTCAGTAGCCACAAAGAACATGAAAACGAGATACAATACAACCGCAATGCTGGAACTGATACTGATGATGAAAGCACCGAATCTGTGGAAATATCAACACAGAATTCTAAAGATAATGATTCAGTTGGGAACAATGAGGATTATGAAGATGAAGATTATGATGACGAATACGAAGAATCTACGATTGTCACTAGTACGACCATCAGTAATTTAGAGACTACTAAAAAGCCTACGGTGGCACCTGATGGGGGAATTGAAGAAGATAATTCAATAAGACGGTATTATCATGAAAGTTCAAGTGAAACTGAAGAAAGCGAAACAGAAACAGGCATCCTCACAACAACTGTAACGGACAAAGGAGAAGAAGACAGCAATATGAAAATAAACTTCACAAATCTAAATTATAATGAAAATATTTCTAGCTATGATGATATTTCAGGAATAATCGGGACAACGAATGGAATTTCATTTTCCCCTGAAACCACAACACCCATAGATGATGCCTGGGATAGCATTACAAAAAAAGATTCGATGATCAAAGAAACTGAAAACAGAGATGACAAGAATTACGACATTCATGAGGAAGATCAATATGAAGAATATAGTGATAACAGTCGATCGTTTGTCAACTCTACTGACGATTATGAAGAAAAATACGATTCTACCGTCGACAGTATTCTGGAAAATGTAAGTTCTACTCCTGTTCAAACACCACCTTCTGATGTGAAGCCATTGAAGAATAGGACAGAAAATGATGAAGATGAAAACTATGATGACGATGATGACGAAGAAGAGGATTATGAAGAAGGGAAGCGTCAGGAGCCGCACAAAGAAGAGAGTATGGTAGTCGAAAACGAAGTTGATAAGTGCGAGGACGGGTTTATTCTGGATCAAAACCATAAATGTATAGGTAAGGAATCAGAATTAATGGCGGTATTTGATGAAAACTAAATTCAATCTTTTTCAGACGTTGATGAGTGCAATCCAGATACCAATCCGTGTTCAGATATCTGTGAAAATACTCTGGGAGGCTATATTTGCAAATGTTCGAAGGGTTTCAAATTATCCACTGCAGATATTCACGTTTGTCAGGACATCGATGAATGCCTGGAGAGTCCTTGCTCTCACTCCTGCACAAATTTAGAAGGGTCTTATCGATGCGATTGTCCAAAAGGACTCACCCTGCAAAATACAACCTGTGTCAATTTGACCTGTTCGCATGGAGAAACAAAAATAAATGGACAGATTCAGTGCACTTGTCCTTCAGGATTCGTCCTTGGGTTTGACAACAGAACTTGCGAAGATGTGGATGAATGTTTGTTATTCAATGACTGTTCACATAACTGTCAAAACAGTGAAGGCTCGTACTCCTGTAGTTGTAGAGAAGGATTCAAATTGGAAAATGGTAAAGTTTGTGTGGACATTGATGAATGTCAAGGAAAACATGGCTGTTCACAGGTTTGCAAAAATACACCGGGAAGTTTCGAATGTTCCTGTTACGATGGGTATGAGTATGATAATTCAACGAAGTCGTGTGTAGATATTGACGAGTGCGACGAACAGCGAGATTTAGATGAATGCACCCAAATCTGTATCAACTATAACGGCGGGTATGAGTGTGCTTGTCGAAGTGGTTTCAGGTTAGCATCAGATGATTCTACGTGTGAAGACGTAGACGAGTGTTCTGTAAACAATGGTAACTGCTCCCACACTTGTCAGAATCTCCCAGGGAGTTTTATCTGTCACTGTAAACAGAATTATAACCTAGAAGGGGACAACAGAACTTGCAAAATTGTGAACCCATGTCTGGAGGGAAATGGTGGTTGTTCACATCAATGTGTGAACAGTCAAGGTTCAGCGGAATGTAGATGTCCACTGGGATATAGCTTGGAAGGAAAACAATGCTTTCTGAGAGATCCGTGCCTCGTCGATAATGGAAAATGTTCCCACATATGTATAAACGCGAATGGGGCTGTCAGATGTAACTGTCCTCCAGGATACGAACTCGAAAATCCAACAACATGCCATAAAATCAACCCTTGCACAATAAACAATGGCAACTGTTCACACTTCTGCGAATACATCGATGGGCACGTCAATTGTTTGTGTCCAGAACTATACTCTCTACGAAATCAAACCCATTGTGTTGAAATCGACCCATGTTTAACAAGTAACGGAGGATGCTCCCATACCTGCCACTTTGAGAATCACAGGCAAACGTGTTCATGTCCTCACACTCACGAATTGCACAATCAAACATATTGCTTCGAGAAAAATCCTTGCCTTGAAGAGAACGGTGGCTGCTCCGATATCTGTGTGTATAAAAATGGTACACTTACTTGCGGTTGCCCAGAGAACTACTATTTGGAAGGAAAGATTTGTTACAGGGTTGATCCTTGTCTGATTGGTAATGGCGGGTGCTCTCATGAATGTTTTTCGGATGAGGAAGGGAATGTACAGTGTTCCTGTCCAAGAAGCCTACATCTTCAGGAAGATAGAAGCACTTGTATACCTGATGATCCTTGCTTGTTAGATAACGGCGATTGTTCCCATATTTGTGACTCTTCAACGGGCAAAGCAGTGTGCTCGTGTCCAGAGGGGTATGTGCTTAGAAATATCACGCACTGCGAGTTCGACCCTTGTTCTGTAGGGAACGGTGGATGCTCTCACTCCTGCCGAACAGTTGACGGAGAAGTGGAATGTTCTTGCCCAGATCACTATAATTTAGTGAACAAAACAACATGCGTGGGGGTCAACCCTTGTTTCATAAACAACGGGGGTTGTTCCCATGAATGTGCCACGGAAGGCAATAAAGTGATTTGCTTGTGTCCAGAGGGGTACACGCTTGAAGGAAAGGAATGCTTAGTGGTCAACCCATGTGATCATAAAAACGGAGGTTGCTCTCATATTTGCAGCAGCATCAACGGGCAGGTGGTTTGCAAATGCCCCCCGGACTTTGAGCTCATCAACAGAACTTGTTTCAAAACCAATCCCTGCTCTTTGAATAACGGAGGATGTTCACATGGATGCACCAATATTAAAGGTTACGCCAAATGCACTTGTCCTCCAGGTTACAAACTTTTCGGTAAGAAATGCATGGACGAAGATCCTTGCTCGAAGAACAATGGAGGGTGCTCCCATTCGTGTCAGAATAGGGAGGGAAAAAGAGAATGTTCCTGTCCTCCCGGATACTTACTTAGACCCAATAAGAGAGTTTGTAAAGAAGTTAACGAATGCAGGGTGAACCGGGGAGGCTGCTCTCATGGATGCAAGAATTTGCCTGGATCTTACCAGTGTACTTGCCCACATGGTCTGAAGTTGGATAGTGTGAGGAATAAAACTTGTGTAGATATCGACGAATGCCTCGTTGATAATGGGAAATGTGAAATGATATGTAGAAACTTCAAAGGAGGACATAAGTGCGATTGCCCGGAAGGTTACATTTTGCAAGTGAGTATAAATTTCTTTTCAGGAAGTTAAAAGTTTGAACCCAAACTCTGAATGTTCCCGAAAACTTCAATACTTATTCAAAATACGAAATAATGGAGAATATTGTACGTCACAGAGTCAGATGCTATAAATGCGATATGCATATACAGGGTGTAACTAAATGGGTGTAAAACATTTGAGGAGGTGATTCGTCATCGAAAAAAAAATAGGATCTTTCATATAAAGAAATTCCATTGGAACATCCCTTGTTACATACATCCCTTGTACATAAAATTTGTATAACAATTTTTTTCACAAGCACTAAAGAAGTTTCAATATTGAAATTAACCTGACGTTTTGTAC
>NW_019292591.1:5179-22592 GCF_000500325.1 Leptinotarsa decemlineata | reverse complement strand
CAAACTATCATCAAAATATCAACTTTTCATGAATTGAGAGCACTGATGTACTTAATTTCAATTAAAGCTATGTTTTGGACCATATTTAGCACAATTTATTTTTTATCTCGAAAACAGATAGAGATAGGTATAGGACATTATCAACAAAAAAGTATTAAAATACTAGAGTGATTCCAAAAATGTATTAATATACGGAGTGTTCCATTTAAAAAAATATAATTGCTAGGACTTTTTGATAGAAGTGACAACGCCGCAATGCTGAAAATATTTTAGATCGATAGAACAGGTAAGGAAATGTGAGAGGTGAAATTTTCAGAAAAATCATACTTTGCGTTTTCCAGAAACGTCTAACCTATCATCAATCGTGAGTCACGCTGTATATTTTTCCTGTTTCAAATCATCAATGTACCTTTAAAATCAAACTTCATTCTGATAGAAATTTCTATGAAAGGTAAGTTACTGTATTTCCTGAGTTCACTTCATTACAAAAGTAGAGTAAGGTCGATGATTGTCATACTTCATAACCAGCTCTATTTTCAATCTAGCTTGATTGTATGTTATAATGACATGGGTCCTAATGAGTGACTTCAGTTAGGTTAGGTTAGGTTAGGTCCAAAGTAAGTGGCACTATTCGACCCTCCATCTCAACCCGCAAGGGTTTATTGTGGCTCACACTTATTCACACTCCACCAAATAAATCCAGCTTCTCAACGAAGCCGATTAGTTTGTATGGTGAGTGGTCTTTCAGGTCAGATGTTAAGAGTACGGCTCTGCCGAACTCCAAAAACCTGATTCGGTCCCCAGCGGGGCAGGACCAAATTATATGATCTGCTGTTTCATCATTAATGGGGTAGTCGGATAGTCAATACTGGAAGTACGACCCCTTTCATTCGAATCAATACTATCAACCACATTTCTTTTTCAGTTTCGTCACTTCACAACCATCTTGGGCTACCAGATTGGAAAATACCCTGCCAGCAGGGAGAACTGAAGTGCGATTCACTGCTGTATCACCAAGTGACTTCAACAGCTCAGCCTCATGTCATCTCGTTATCAACGTGTTGGACAAAGAGCTGCCGAAGATAATGATGTGTCCGGAGAATATAGAAAGAACCCTTGGTAAGGGCGAACATATGCAGATTGTTCATTGGAGGGAACCAGAGTTTCACGATAACGTGGGAATAGCCACGGTTTACAAGTCTAGGGTGAGAGTGATTAATTTGTTCTAAATTTTGGTTTTTTTCATGAAAATTATAACTTTCAGGAACCTGGTAGCGAATTTGGACTGGGCTTACATCATATCACTTACGTAGCAAGTGATGAAGCTGGAAACAGAGCTTTTTGTCATTTCAGTATCAATGTAAGGGGTGAGTACATTTTCAGGTTTAATTCTAGTTGAACCCGCACAGGTTCAATACTGATACTCAATGTATCTACATATAAACGTGTGCCATCCCTGCTAATCATAAATTTCTATATGGCGAAGCGCGACCTTTGTTATTCATAGGCACGCCCTCCCCCCAATGGTCGGCACTGCCGCAACCGCTACGTCTCTGCAACTCAAATCTGTAATATCTTACTTGCTGTTGAGGGCCATATTGATCTATAATAAGAGCACAATGCATTTGATGTACTTAATTGGATAAGGATTAATGCTGTATTTCTTAAAATCACTTCGTAAATAAGCCATTCTCCAGGATAGAAAATGGTAATTGTGAGTTATCCCCAAGAGCTAGACGTATTTCATCGCGGACTTAATTGTAGACTTTTCTAAGGTGTACAATTCTGTTGTACATTATTTTGATCTATCTCGTAGAGTTCAGCCAGCGTTTGCAACGTAAGGGCAAAAAGTGTTTCATTACGATATCACATTAGAAACCTCTAAAATTATCAGTGTCTCTTTACTAGATTATGTGTGTTATACACATATAAACCTTCCTCTCGTATCAAAATCCGTTACTTAGTTTCAAAAATGTATATCGTAGGGTTCAGCCAGCGTTTACAGTGTAAGCGCAAAAAGTGTTTAATTACGACATCACATTAGAAACCTCTGAAATTATCAGTGTTTCTTTAGTGGATTATGTATGTTATATACACATGAGTCACTCTATCTATTGAAAAACCCTGCATGAAAATCCGTTGCTTAGTTTTAAAGATCTAGCTTGTAGGGTTTAGACAGCGTTTGCAAAGTAAGCGCAAAAATATGTTCATTTACGACATCACATTAGAAACGTCTAAAATTATCAGTGTTTCTTTACTACATTATCCACGTTATATACATATAAACCTTCCTTTTAAATTACTCTATCTATTGAAAAAACTCGCATCAACATACACAGGAACAGACATCGGGAAACGACTTTGTTTTGTGCTTTGCTGTGATAAACGATGCGTCAGTCTATTCAGAATTTAACAATTTAAGACTTGCTATGTTTATCATAAGACTTTTATACATACGTTCAGCATTCATGATTGAGTCTAAATAATAGTACTCAGTACGTTTTTCCACCCACAAGCTACATATGCCTAATAGCGATGCACACTTGCTCTTGTAGAGAGGCAACTGGAGGAACTGCCGGTGTAAATATGGCACAAACATCTATAATTTTGTTTTGTAGATCTTGAACAATGTCAGATTCAGTATTACAAACACCATATCTTAAATGACCTCACAAAAATAAATCTAGAGGAATCAAATCTGCAGAGCGCGTGGGTCACTGAATCGAACCTCTTCAATCTACGTACGTAGCAATCAAATGCCTCCTGACAATGTTTTTCCAATGAAACACCGAGAAATACCGAGGTACACCTGTTGAAATACCCTGAAAATGTGGACCAATTATGAGCATGGTTAATAACCCACAACAAATATTCATACCACATAATTCTTGTGTGTTTCCTACCTTCAGTGTTTATTTTCTATACACCAATGATGTGCATTTTGCCTATCTTCGTGCACTACACTGATGTATGGAAATGATTCATAGAGTCGTTGTTTTTGGTTGTTTACCTTCAATTCCTGGGTCAAATCATGTTTGTACGAGTGCAGGCCCAAGTCCTTGTGAGCGACGCAAAATCGATTGTTTTGGATTCTTCCGCACACTCTCACAGACAGCAGCGATCTAGCATTGTAGGCTTTGTTATTCTAAGCAAGATACCTCACAGAGGTTATTCTTGAAGTATATTATTATTATACGAGTAGATCACCTGCATACCTGTTTCGAAGTATTACCTCTTATCAGTGCAGGAAAGCTCCGACCCAAACAGCAAAGTGCCTGGGTCTCGATTGATTTCAAAGTTGCTCAACTGCATGTATGAGACCTTTGTTCAAGAGAAAAATTATAACAGCTCGATCTCGTGATACTGATACTGTATATTAAAGTAAATGTATGCTCATAGTTTTCAGATAAAAATTTACCTGTTCGTACCTTTTATTAAAACGTAAGATGCCATTTGAAATAACAATTTGTCGTCACAGGTTCTCGATGATCGTTGTGACTAGCAATGTTATTTCTATGTTAAAAAAAAAATCTGTTTTTCCGTTAACCAGCTGTCGCACCCCTACGAACGACAGCCCTCAGAAGTCGAAACTTGTGCGAGCTAAGGATTAACGAGGTCTTACCTTTTAACGTGTGATTCCTAACACGGGTTGGACGGTAGCAAGTGAAGATCGATCGTTCAGACTAGGGCTTGAACCACCGACCAACACGGCAGTCAATTCGAGTGAGTGAACAAAGCACCCACGCCGAACCGCTTGGCTACCGACTGACTCTTTATGAAACTTTCAATTATCTTTGTTTATCATTCCATATTTTCAAAGATACAAGACACTGACTACTTTTTTCCCAGCGGTTTTACAGATATTGTGTTTTTATTCAGAGATATTGGTTGGAACATTTTAGAATAGTGACAAATGCTGTGGAAAGTTCTGGAACATTGTGGACCATTTCAAACCTTTTTATGGGAGGGGATACCCATTGGTAGTGGTATATAAAGCAGAATCCGTCGACCTCTCTCAATTTAACGTTCATATTTTCATTTTAACTACCATATGATCTCATATCTACTAATGTCGGGAGATTTTTCTCAGTGTCTATATTATGACAGATGCCTTCTCATAAATACACCGTTTAATTTAATGCTTATCAATTTCCAGATGATTTGCAATCTGAAGAATCGAACTCCATCAAACAACATCCAACCACATATGCCAATCATCAAACTACAGGAAAGTATAGAGCTGTATTGATCTGTCCAAGTGGCGTGCAATACATGTCAAGTCACCCAGATAACTACAACGTAAGTAATATCTTCCTCTTGAAGATGATCACTTGGTGATCGAAACACGTGTCGAAATGTTGAAATAACGTAATATTGATTTGAAAATACTGATTTTTTTTTCAGAACATGATAACAAGTGAAGCAGGGTGTTACTGGAGGCATGTCAGAGTGACCAGACCGATGCAACCACAGAACTACAGAGTACCCCCTAAAGTTCATTCAGAAAGCAGTTTACCCAGTCATATGAGGAGTAACAGAAGAGTATTTTTCAAGTGGAACCGATAGGGGGATTTTTTTACATGTTTCTAATCTTTTTGTTCTAGATAACTACTAGTTCAGTAAGAGCTAAACTGCCATAAAATAAGTTTTTCGAAAAACATTTCATAAATGTTCAGTATCATCATTGAGGCGGGTTCTTTGTGAATTTTATTATATAATAAACGGTAATATTGTTTCCAGTTGTGTGATTGGTTTTTATGAATCCCTTTTTTCTTTAGCCAGCTATCACTTCCTCACGAACAATAATCCTCAGAAGTCCAACCTTCTGCGAGTTGAGATGGAAAATGTCTTACCTTTTGATGCATGATTATTAGTGAATTTTATTTTATAATAAACGGTAATATTATTTCCAGTTGTATGATTGGTTTTTATGAATCCTTTTTTTCTTTAGCCAGCTATCACTTCCTCACGAACAATAATCCTGAGAAGTCCAACCTTCTGCGAGTTGAGATGGAAAATGTCTTACCTTTTGATGCATGATTATTAGTGAAGGTTTACTTGAGGTTGTGGAAGTTGAAAATACACTATTACAGAACTGAATTCATGTGGTTCTATACTTTTTTTGCTGATGATATAAGCCCCATACACCTAGTCTTCTTAAAATACCAATATCATTATAAAATCAATTTTATAAAACTCAAAACTAATATCTTTCTGGTTGGGATCTCATGAGTTGCATTTAAACTTCGATAAATATTGCTNACCCCACAGCTCTCGTTGAACATGAACATTTTTGTTTGAAGGTGGTTGACAAAGTTTCGTGGTTTATTTCATCAGTGCAGACTTCCATTGTCTTATATAATATAAATTGATTTGAAACCCCTGAAAAAAAATTAAAAAAGATTAACCGAAAGTAATAATTTTATCAAACAAAAAAAAAACTGAAATTACAAAGAAGTAATATACAAGCCAACAACCAAAGAAATAGAAAATTGAAATATTTATAAAAGCTGAAAATCAAAAAATATTATTGAAGAAAAATAAAAAGTGAAAAAATTAAAAGATTCCTAACCAAGTTACGTCACAACGTTTCGATTGTTAGTATTCACAAACGTCTTCGGGTGATAACTGGACTTATTCCTCCGAGATACGACTATTCATAGATCATTCGAGTGCTTTCAGCTATCCCCTCTATCCCCTCACCACTTCATTGGTTTTGGCGGGAGATGACCGTTTGGCGGGAGTTGGAAATCATCCTCTTTGTGGATGATTTCAGCTTGAGCCCACTTGATATTATGTTGATGAATCCAAACATGCTCTGCTATTCCAGATTTGCTGTTTCTTGTGCTCAGCAATGCGAACTTTCAGTGGCATCTTTTCACCGATGTATGATTCTCCGCACTCGCAGGGTATCCGGTATCTTGGAATCGCAGTCCGCGTTTGGTGGCCTGGTTTTCGTGAGGATGCTACGGATAGTGTTCCCAGATCTGGAACAGGTCCTGATGTTATACTTGGACCCAATCATTCTTATCCTTTCCGATAATCCTCTGATGTAGGGAAGTACAAGTACTGGTTGTGGCGGCTTCTCTTCCTTGTGGAGCTCTTGCTGTCTTCTAGCTATAGCCTGTTCTACCATCACTCTGGAGTAACCATTCCGTTGAAGGTCATTTTTGATGATGCCTAGTTCCTTTTCGAGACATTCCGTTGTATTATAGAGCCCGAAGGCACGGCCTAGTAGCGTCTTGATGATTCATCTCTTAGTTGATTGATGGTGGTTGGATTTCTGGTTCATAGACTGTCCTGTTTGGGTTGGTTTTCGATATACAGATGTTTTCCATTTAGTGTCGGTCCTCTTCACTATTATATTAGACAATGGCAGTCCGAACTGATGAAATGAACATTTTTTATTTCGATCATCCAACTATTCTAGATGTTCAACCATATTTATCCAAAAGACTTTCGAGCGAAATGATACATATCCTCAAATGCGATAGTGTTAACACTAGAAGAGATGTCGATGGCCTTAATAATGCATATTTCAATTGTAATTTGTAAAATACCTGAATACTTTACCCATTTTCAATTCTTTTTCTTTCTGCCGGTGATTTAAAAACAGACACCACCTTATATATTATCAACACGTGAGTAATTTAATTAAGAATCATTTCTTGTGAAATTGAAACGATAATAATCGTATGAGTTTTGTGGTAGGTATATTTATGAAAATTCATTGTTAATATTCAAGAATGGATCTTATGAAAGCACAATATATAATCTTTTTTGTTTCACTTGAAAAATCTGTAGAAATTCTCAACACAAAACCCAGCATATTGAGAATGTTTGCCACAATTTCGATACTTGAAGATTAAAATTAATTTCGCTATAAAATTTAACTACCAGATCGCGAATAAATGTTTCTCTTCTAAGAGCTATATTATTCAATATATATATTCGAAGAATATTGGACTTCTAATTTTAGCGAACGTAATGATTTGGCATTCATCAATGTTTAACTTCAACAAATTATTTGTACACCACATCGAAAAGACTTCGAGATCTTTTTGAACTAATTCAGCATCCTCCCGGTAAGTAATTGCTCGATAAAGTTTGAGATCATCAGCAAACATAAGAAATTCTGAATATTTTAAAAAGAAATTCTATGTCCGATACAAACAAGGTCAACAGCAGTGGGCCGATATGGGATCCCTGCGGTACCCCTGATGGAACCTGAATGGGCGTAGATGTTGTATTTTCGTATTCTACAGACACAGTTCTACCAGTTAAGAAGCTATTGATTACTTGCAAAATATTGAACTTAAAAATATAGTCGTCAATTGGAAAATGATATCAGCTTCTTCACATTTACTGAACTGTAACTACAGAAAGTAATGAGCAGTAATGTTTCAAAAAAATATGTATAACCTGCACGATCATTCGTGCAGGTTATTCGAATAAAATAAATGGACAAGTCAGAAGATAGCAAAAAAAGGTAATTGGATATTGGATAGCTTGGCTTCTTCCAAAAAGATAGTGTTTCACCAGATTTAGGCATATGCAATTCTTCAATTTTCATATTATTCGTAGATTTACATCTTCAGGGTTTTGAACTTCAACAATGAAACATTAAAAACAATAAAACTCACTTCTGCATTCTCCTTCTTGTCGCCCTTCCCATTCTCCATATAAACCACAGGTTAGACGGTATTCTCCAAACATTCTATAACCAACAGGGCAAACAAGTTCACACATGGTTCCTGGGCTGTTAGTTGTTCTTACTCGTCCATCTTGAGTATGCGACTTGTATGCTCCATTTCTTGAGCAAGTAATAAATCCTTTGGTTGGCGGGAATAATGGTTTGCAGGCAATATTATCCAAAGGCTGGTCATTTTGGAAATCGGGATGTCCTGTACACTGATAAGAACCGAGGGTATTGATGCAATGTTCTCCACAAAGTTTTTTGATATCTTCATCTTCGCATTCGTTTATATCTAAAAAGACTGACATGAGCACATATACCTACAATTTGATAACACAAATTCCAACCTCAATAGCCGCTGCTCCCTAATTACCTACCAAAACATAAGATCTACATAATTCCGTGCCTGGACTCGACAATTTTGGGTCACCAAAGGACCCCGATCATTGGCCACATCAGTTGTTTGGAGAACCTAGCGGATGTTTTGGTGAGTGGCCTACAAAGGGGACACCTTCACATCACCTTCCACTTCTTCTGAAAGTCAACCTCAACATAAATATTTCCAAAGTTCCTGAGACCACAAATACATCGCAAATACATCGACATACTAATCAATCAAAACCTCTCACACTTAGGCATACCTTCCCTCAACACCAGCAGACAGACAAATCGATATACATATGAACTCGAGACCCTGCATGAAATGAAACAGATTCAACGCACATATACGTCTCCTCATAAACCAATTCGTACAGGAAAGGTGAAAAAAGGAGACAAGCATATGTGACAATAGGAACGACTCAAGAGGACAAATTTGAACTAACATACATTTTGACGACGCAAACCTTTATAACTCACAACAACAAACAACCAATTATCTTGGTAGACATCCAAACTAGATCCCACTTGACCCCAATTGCTCACTTAGATCCTCTTTCAGCAAGAAAGACATTGCCAGCGTAATCCATTTCTGGACCAAACTCTGTCAACCACTGAGTCCTGATACTAACCTTCCTTATCTCAGCTACATCCTAAATACCTCAAAATCGCATACTTTCTTACGTCTTGGAAACAGGCAAACACTATTGTGATCGCTGAACAACGCAAATCCAGAATCACACAGACCATTAGTATCCTTAGCTACCCAAGTAAACTTCTTCAAAGACTAGACTACACTAACTCCTCTCCAAAACCAACACAATTTCAATGCACCAACATGGTTTCCTCCTCGAACACTCTATTCGAAACGTTCTCATCGAACTTCCCATCTACATCGGTCGCCGTCTTACTCGATAGTCGAAAAGCTTTCGATAAGGCTTCATTTGGAAGCTCATCCACATAGACGTACCGCTTCATCAGGCTGATTGCCTCCTATATCTCTACTCTCCTAACCCCAAAAGTTACAGTCCATCAGGGCTATGTCTTGTCTATGTCACCCTTCTGAATTTTCCGCCACGGTGCTCCTACGAGACAAAAAATTCTTTACTACGACGATGACACAAATACTTGCATACTACAAATCCAATACCAAACCATGAAAAACTGCTTTGTACACTGATGTAGCAGGTAAAATAAACCCTACCAAAATACAAACCATTCTTTATCGACACCCTGACATCACTACATGTCCAAGACTCACTACTAATACTACTTTTAGGAGAGAATCTCTCACTCCAAGAATTGGGTGACCTATCTGGAAGTAACTTTCACATAGACCCTCCACTGGAGAACCGACCTAAACGACATCCTAGACAGAGGAAATAAACCCTCTATATATCCATAGTCTTCCCTTTCGATATCCCTCCAACGCTCTTGCTTGCTTCAGCTAGACTTCTAGGAACACTGGAAGATATCCCGCTGCGGTTCCTTGATATGCTGAATGAGTTCTCGCTTGGTATCAAGTAGTGGGTTAGCCTACAGTAGGAAAATCAGAACTCGAAATCTACCTCAGAGCATATCTGTTTCAAATGCCGCCGAAAACTCATCCTAGCGATTGTACACCGACTGCTTTACACCAACAAGTAAAAGACCCTCGTCACACCAAAAAGGGAGTGAGAATTACGATGCCCAAAGATCAACCTAACCTCTAACCCACTAACAGAATTTATTTGTCTCTAAAATCCGGACTGGTTATTACAAGATTCCTATGGCTGGGATTTAATTAAATAATAGAATGAATGTTATTTACGTACCATCATCGATGANACGCTAACATATTTTGGAAAAAGAACAGAAATTATCGCAGGTTTCTTCAGAAAAAACAAAGTGGAAGTAGCTTTCAGACCACATGCCAGGTTATCTCATTTTCTTTTCAATGCCAATGCCATATTCATCAATTGCCTCAAAAATGATTTCCGCTGTGATAATAGTAACAATAAGGAACAAAAAGAAATGAATATTTGGAAAACACAATGATCTCGACACGAAGAATTGGAAGTAGGACGATTTTCACTGCCAGTGAGTCAAAACTAGGAAAATGTTATCTTCGAATAAACAACTTAAAAAGCTAGGAGGCGAGATGAAGATAACAGATAGTAAATTGGAGAGCATCATCAACCGTGTAGAGAATTATTCCAGTCAGTTCTTTGATAATGAAGAACTCATCTCCTGGACAAGGATTTCAAATTCATAAGTAACAGAATTATTTCCAGTTCGTTGTTCTTTTAAAACAGCATGATAGTACGGAAATCCGTTATCGCCTTGCATAGCTAATTTGATCATGCACAAATTCGAAATAGAAGCAAGAAAGTTAGGTTACTTTCATCGGACTTGCATCCTTTGTTTGCGACAAACAAAGGCCTACAAAAATCTCACCGCCTGGCTCTACAGAGAAATCTTAATGACCTTTTCTGCAGAATAAAAATCGACTCGAGTCGAGTTTGATTACTTACCCCGCAGAACGGAATCCAATATCTCAGATGTGATTCTACTAATGAATAATAAACAGATTTAGCTGCAGTTAGTCCTACTTCACAGCATAACATCCAGATGAAAGTTTTTTGTTAAGTGATAGTATGTGATCCTCAAACTTATTATCAACTTATTATCAATTAATAGCCCAAGAAAGTTGTTGCATGACGTGTTTTCAATCACAATCGAATTCGAAGCTAGAGGGATATTATCAAAAATGCAATAATGGATAAAACTTTGGTTTTTGAAACATTGAAAGCTTATAAATTTCCCTTACACCAATCTTCTGTGTCTCGTCTCAACGTATCTCAAAATAAAAAGTTCATATATGACATTCTAACACACAGAAAGAATACTAGCACTTTTAGATTTATCTCGGATAACTACAACTAGAGTCCATTTCAAAAAAATGGCGGGGCTACATTTTCTTGTCTATAGACTAGTCACGTTCCTCATGACCAAAGAAAAATATCCATTGAAGAAAGCTATCAAGGAAATATCTGAAAGAAATGGGTGTTAGCTTACCGTAGCAGGATTTGCGATCTCTGGCTAAAAAGAATCCTTCAAGACAAGAACATCTATTCGGTCCTTTGGGATTACAAATATGAGCACACCCGCCTCTATTCTTTCTACATCTTCCTACATTCCTACCATATTTCACATTTATCGTTTTATTTCCAGTACCGGATGGAAGTTTCGCTGGAAAAATAAGGTCATAAAAAGAAGTCTTTTAAAAAATTTTCATTAGTTCAACCACAGTTATGAGAGAAAGAACGACCAAACTATTTTCTGGATATTTGGGTTATTTTCATCCAATACGTTGTAAATTCTCCACAAGCACTGCTCCCACTGACGATGTCAATAAAATTGACAAAACGGGTGTTGAGAAGAGTGGGGGCGGTGTTTGTGGTAGATTAATTTCTCGCCAGAGATTTCAGTTCCACTTCCTTCAGTAATGCTTACCAGTGTTTGTGAACGATGTTGGTACTCCAGAAGTAATCGGAATGGGAGCTACTAAATTTTCCGCCCAAAAATTTGTAGACGAAAAACTCTCCTTTGAATGTATATTACTCAAGTTCTCTGACTCTGCGTTGGTAGAGGAGTTATTCAAGTACGAAATTTTTGGAAGAAACATTTCTGTCGAAGTAGCCATTTCAAGTTTTGTTTGTGCTGGTTTCCCTTTCCGTTTACGCTTTTTGAGTTTTCTTCTTCTTTTCCTAATTTTCTGTTTCGTATTTGATCGTGTAGTAGTTTCTGTAATTGTTCCAGTTGATTCTGTGGTTTCAGAAGCTTCTGAAAAATTAGTAATAATAATTAGTCAATTAGTTGATACAATTAACACGTGTTGGGGAACATTGGAAAGTGGAATGTTTACAGGGTCGGATTGGATATATAGTCATTTGCATTCTGGTCACCAGCCTGGGCAGGCCCGTAACGCTACCTATCTCTGGCTTGTGAGGGAGAGTCACTTCCTGCTGACCACTTTATCCTGAGCTCGTGACTTACACGCCATCTGGACCCTTCTGGCCCAATCCGACCCTGGATGTTCATCAAATTAAACCTGTATCATATAGACCAATAAATAGGTACTTTTCTTTCATTTATTTTTCAAAATATCTTAAAATTTGAGAAGACATGCAATATGTACTTACACACTCTGCTCGATAAATAATGCTGTACTTTATACATTGATGCTGTTAATTTTTTTTCCAAATTTTAATTTTGCCTCTTTTCAGCTTATACAACCACGTTTTGATGATGAGGAATGACATTTTTCCTTGTCGTTTGTGCTTTTGTTGAATTAAAATTGATATTTTATTAGAATTTTTTGCTATTGAAAACACACACTTTCTGTTGTTTATTGAAAACTGTTTTTCATTAATTTCTCTTCGAAATCCTAAATAATCACACTTTTAAAGACTAATTCACATATTTTTTTCAATAGAAACAACATTTTTACTCTCAAATTTCTCATCGTCTAACCTAACTCAATAAGTAATCCAAATGAGCTAACCTACAACCACTTTCTGATGATGAAAAACGAGGTTTTTTGTTGTCATTTGCTTTTATTGAATTAAAATTACAATTTAATTAACATTTTTGCTATTGAAAACAAACCAAAACGCATTTTCAGCTTATATGATGTCGTTAAGCGGCTAATTTTTCCCAACGAATTCAAACTGAACCAAAGCGCTGCCGAAACTGCCCAAAAAATTAAACAGGCATTATTCAATGAGAGTGTTAATGAATGCATTATTCGAAGTTGGTCTGCGAAATTTCGTTCCGGATTTTTCAGCCTCGAAGATGAGCCCCGTATTGGTCAACCTACCTTTGCATATCCTGGAAAAGACTAGAGCAGTCATATTGATAGATGTGAAAACCGCCTTCAATACGGCAAAATGCCACCTAATTGTACATGTCGGATAGAAAAGTACAAACGGGCAAGTATGTGCAGGAACTGACACCGGGAGTCCCACAGGGTTCGGTCCTTGGACCCACCCCGTGGAACATATTATACGATGGAGTACTTATACTCACTTTGCCGCACAATCGCCACACCGTAGCGTATGTCGACGACCTGGCACTGGTGTTTATAGCAAACAGAAAGGGCGACCTCGTGACAAATGGAAACCTGGCAGCAGAAAGTATCATAACTTGGATGTCGATTAATAGACTAGAGTTAGCCCCTTGAAAAACAGAGGTGATTATCCTCAGGGGCCCTAGGAAAAAGGAATGACATCAGTTTTCAAATTCAAGGGTATCGATAGCCCCAAAGAAGTTCGTTAAGTACCTCAGTGTTTAGCTTGATGCAGGCAGATATGGAATGAGCATATCAGGCAAACATGTGCAAAAGTTGACAGACAAACTACGGCACTTACAGAGCTGCTACCAAACATCAGAGGAACAGGCAATCAAAAAAGTCGCTTATTATATGGAGTTGTGCAATCAACAATTCTCTACGGAACCTCGGCATGGAAACAAGTAATGAAGGTAGCAGGAAACAAAGAGGAGGATGCTCTTGAGAGTGGCTGCCGCCTACAGAACGGTCTCGCAGGAGACAATCTGCGTCCTGACCAGTACCTTTCCCATAGACCTATTGGTAGGAGAGAGATCTCGTTTGGAAAACAGGATCGAAGTAACTGCTGCGGCAATGGCACAGAACATGGAACGAAAACACGTCTACGCCCCAGTGGACCAAAAAACTGATTCCCGATTTAGCGCCTTAGCTGGACTGCCCATTTAAAAGCATACGTCACACAGGCACCAGCGGGCATGGCAGTTTGCGCAGCTACACGCTCAGAATTGGGAAGACTGCAAACGACAGCAGCATATACTATGAGCAAAGAGATGACCCAACAACAAAATATTCCATTGCAATAGATGGATAATAGCAAGGACAAATCTGGAAATGAAGTGGAGCATCCAAATAACGCCAAATAATTTGATCATGAATATGCTATCAAGCAGAGAGAAATGGGAAAGGGGTGTCAACTTCTAAAGACAGACAATGAAAACAAAAGAGGAGGATGAATGGGAAAACCAGATACGCGAGGAAGAATAACGCTGGATGAAATGCCGGAACTGATACGGAACAGAAAAAACAACAAGTAATGACTCCTATCGCATTTGAAGCTATATCCTCCCGGACAGTCACAAATGCGAAAGGGGAAAGTGGTGGTTTTAGCCGGTAGGAGTCCGGCACTGCTGACTTCACTACACCAAAAAAAGGTTAGGTTAGGTCAGGTTAGGTAAGGTATAACAGTATAATAACCCTTTGTAATTATTATAAAATTCTTACTTAGGTTCTTAGATGATGTAAAATTTCTAGGAGAATCTACCAAATTTTCCAGCCACAATACATTCAAGGTCGTATTTGCTTGAATGTCCTTGAACTCCTCCAAACTAGTCTCTGGATTCTCGTTCAGTTTTTTTATGATATCCTTGATGATTGAATTATTCAGTTTTGAATCCGATGTTGGACTTGAACCTTTAGCCATAACTATTTCGAGAATGTTAGCGTTTTTGTGGAGAGGTTTACGTCTGCGTCTTTTATGTTTTCCAGTTCGTTTTTTTACTGTTCTTTGTAATGCTGTTCGATCAGTAAAATTTACAATGAAACATTAAAAACATTAAAACTCACTTCTGCATTCTCCTTCTTGTTGCCCTTCCCATTCTCCATATAAACCACACGTTACATGGTATTCTCCAAACATTCTATAACCAACAGGGCAAACAAGTTCACATATGGTTCCTGGGCTGTTAGTTGTTCTTACTCGTCCATTTCTTGAGCAAGTAATGAATCCTTTGGTTGGCGGGAATAATGGTTTGCAGGCAATATTATCCAAAGGCTGGTCATTTTGGAAATCGGGATGTCCTGTACACTGATAAGAAGCGAGGGTATTGATGCAATGTTCTCCACAAAGTTTTTTGATATCTTCATCTTCGCATTCGTTTATATCTAAAAAGAGTGACACGAGCACATATACATACAATTTGGTAACACAAATTCCAACCCCAATAGCCATTGCTCCCTAATTACCTACCAAAACATAAGATCTACATAATTCCGTGCCTGGACTCGACAATTTTGGGTCACCAAAGAACCCCGATCATTGGCCACATCAGTTGTTTGGAGAACCTAGTGGATGTTTTGGTGAGTGGTCTACAAAGGGGACACCTTCACATCACCTTCCACTTCTTCTGAAAGTCAACTTCAACATCAATATTTCCAAAGTTCCTGAGACCACAAATACATCGCAAATACATCGACATACTAATCAATCAAAACCTCTCACACTTAGGCATACCTTCCCTCAACACCAGCAGACAGACGAATCGATATACATATGAACTCGAGACCCTGCATGAAATGAAACAGATTCAACGCACATATAAGTCTCCCCATAAACCAATTGGTATAGAAAAGGTGACAGAAGAGGAGACAAGCAGATGTGACTATAGGAATGACTCAAGAGAACAAATTTGAATCAACATACATTTTGACGACGCAAACCTTTACAACTCACAACAACAAGTAACTAATTATCTTGGTAGACATCCAAACTAGATCCCACTTGACCCCAAATGCTCACTTAGATCATCTTTCAGCAAGAAAGACATTCCCAGCGTAATCCATTTCTGGACCAGACTCTGTCAACCACTGAGTCCTGATACCAACCTTCCTCATCTCAGCTACATCCTAAATACCTCAAAATCGCATACTTTCTTACGTCTTGGAAACAGGCAAACACTATTGTGATCGCTGAACAACGCAAATCCAGAATCACACAGACCATTAGTATCCTTAGCTACCCAAGTAAACTTCTTCAAAGACTAGACTACACTAACTCCTCTCCAAAACCAACACAATTTCAATGCACCAACATGGTTTCCTCCTCGAACACTCTATTCGAAACGTTCTCATCGAACTTCCCATCTACATCGGTCGCCGTCTTACTCGATAGTCGAAAAGCTTTCGATAAGGCTTCATTTGGAAGCTCATTCACATAGACGTACCGCTTCATCAGGCTGATTGCCTCCTATATCTCTACTCTCCTAACCCCAAAAGTTACAGTCCATCAGGGCTATGTCTTGTCTATGTCACCCTTCTGAATTTTCCGCCACGGTGCTCCTACGAGACAAAAAATTCTTCACTACGACGATGACACAAATACTTGCATACTACAAATCCAATACCAAACCATGAAAAACTGCTTTGTACACTGATGTAGCAGGTAAAATAAACCCTACCAAAATACAAACCATTCTTCATCGACACCCTGACATCACTACATGTCCAAGACTCACTACTAATACTACTTTTAGGAGAGAATCTCTCACTTCAAGACTTGGCTGACCTATCTGGAAGTAACTTTCACATGGACCCTCCAATGGAAAACCAGCTTAAATAACATCCTAGATAGAGGAAATAAACCCTCTATATATCCATAGTCTTCCCTTTCGATATTCCTCCAACGGAGCCCCTGCTTGCTTCAGCTAGATTTCTAGGAGCACTGGAAGATATCCCGCTGCGGTTCCTTGATTGCTGAATGAGTTCTCGCTTGGTATCAAGTAGTGGGTTACCCTACAGTAGCAAAATCAGAACTCGAAATCTACCTCAGGGCATATCTGTTTCAAATGCCGCCGAAAACTCATCCTAGCGATTGTACACCGACTGCTTTACACCAACAAGTAAAAGACCCTCGTCACACCAAAAAGGGAGTGAGAATTACGATGCCCAAAGACCAACCTAACCTCTAACCCACTAACATTGAATTTATTTGTCTCTAAAATCCGGACTGGTTATTACAAGATTCCTATGGCAGGGATTTAATCAAATAAGAGAATGAATGTTATTTACATACCATCATCGATGACGGATGGATTGAGCCCATTCCGTGACAAAAAGTGGTAATTATGAACGAATGTTATCCGTATTTGTTACTGCAGAGCTCATGAAAAAAGTAACTAAACATCGGATGTCTAGCAGCGAGGATGACAGTGTTCGATGTGAGTGAAATTTTACCTCTTTCATTGATTATATTGTGTAGGAATCCTGTGAATGATATCTGGTTCGATTCCATTACGAATGTTTGGAATACAAACGGAAAAAAGAAATGTGTTTTTCATACAGGGTGTTAATTAAGTGTGTACCATAAATTCAACAGACGATTCTTTAGGTAATTTTAAGACGAAATGTTCATATAAACATGGGTCCGCAAATGCTTCGTTCTCAAGATACAGGGTGTTAAAATAAAAAATATCTTAAATATCCTTTACCTGATTTTGTTGTAATTTGGCAATGGT
>NW_019292590.1:36261-46574 GCF_000500325.1 Leptinotarsa decemlineata | reverse complement strand
TTCTGAAGACGATAGAATTCACAGACGAATGTAGTTTTTCTCGGGACAAGATTATTAATTTTCATAATTACCACATACTTATGGGCTGATGAAAACCCTCACGCTATTGTCGAAACTAATCATCAAGAACAGTTTTCTCTTAACGTGTGGCTCGGAGTTATTGGGGATGATTTAATTGGGCCTCATTTTCTACCTCCTTGATTAAATGATGAGGCATACGTTCAATTTTCAAGAGAAGTGCATCCACTACTGCTGGAGGAAGTTCCTTTGGGCATCAGAAGGGCTTCCGCCCATTTTAGTCAAGTAGCACGTCAACCACAGAACTGGTCCGCTCGATCCTCGGATCTCAGTCCTCTTGATTTCTCCATTTGGGGCCATTTACAGCATTTCTACTGCCCTGAAGAAGCTTCCCATTAGAAGCGAAAGCTTGGATAAGTAAAGAAGAGTTTGATTTTTTGATATACTGTTGTCCGGGTTGAAACGCGTCTGTAATTTTCATCGGTTTCGACTCCTGTTTTGAAGCCATTTTCAAGAATCACTTAGATTTGTACTTACATGACTCGAGGACGAGGTCGTAATCTCCCTTGTCCACAAGTCTCGTTACTAGCTCTATGCTTGCTGTGTTCCACTCTAATGATCTCTCTGTTGTTCGGGTACCTCTGACCGGGTACCTGAGTTATTTTCAGGTATTTGGCGTGACAACAATGTTCTTCATTTTTGTGGTAGTCTCTCGCTTGTTAAGGCAGTTGAGACGTTTTTCAATTTCGATTGCTTTCCGAATTATCCTGGCCTGAAGATTTTTCTCCATAGCAATGGTCTTGGTGTTTTCGAAGCTTATTGTGTGGCCTGTTTTCTGGTGGTGTTTGAAGAGCTCGAAATCCATCACCTCTATAGTCTCATTTTCAGAAAGAATTTTTAAGTCAACTCTTTCGATAAAAGTCCCACGAGTAGCTAGGGAAAGGAGGTCAATCATGGCAGAACTCCGCATTACCGTGACAAGGCGATGCTATGACGAAAGAGCGCCTGGTATCCCGAAGGTTCCGTAGTGTCATTCATCCTCTCGGTACGAATACATACACCTTAGGATCAAGCCATCGTTGGGATGCCATTCAGTTAGGAAATAATAGAACCACAATTGATTCTGTCATTTCCGTATCCGATGGCCGGTTTGCCCAACCTCCACATCCCAAGCCGATGCACTCGCCAAAAACAGCATGCACTGTGGTTCAGGCGGTGAAAGATGAACAAGGACAGCCAACAGTTTCTGGTTTCAAGGGTGAGATTATAAGGTGCGCCTAGAGTGAAAATAATCGAGAAATCCAGATGGGGGCTGACCCAAGGGCATCCCCCTGCTGAAGTTATTCGAATATCACGATTTCTACATCAGTCCAGAGGAAAATAGTATGGTAACTGCAGTTGCTGAGAGTCCCACTAACAACTTCAAATTCAATTTCTGCAACATCAAAGGACTCAATTCAAATATGAACTCAGTGCAACATCTGCAAATAAATAGTCTTGATATCCTTGCACCTACAGAAACCAAAGTCAGTGCTTCCACAAACACCTTCAAATTTCTATATACCGGCTATGATTTCCACTCCCGATTCAGTCCTAACATTAGAATATCTCTTTTTATCAGAAGCGATTTTTCCTGTCAACGAGAGGAAATGCTGGAACACCGAAACTTTGATGTTGTGTGGTTCAAAGTAATATCACAGATCACCAAGTTCATATGCTGCGTTTATCGACCACCTAGCGATATACAATATAGGACACTATTCTCTACACTTGCAAATACCATTGACTTTCTGCATATCAATCCCTGTGCCGAAATGTCCATATTCGGTGACTTCAATGTCCACAATATCGAATGGCTCAAATTTTCAAATATAAACGACGAACAAGGTCGCGAAGTTGAGACTTTTGCAATAAGCAGCGGACTCACTCAGATTACGAAAGAGCCAAGCAGGATTCCTGACCGTAATCGAGAATATGCTAGTCTTCTGGATCTATACCTAAAAACCAATCCAGAAATTTACATTCACCGTGAGTTCTCCATTGGGATCTTGTGACCACAAACTCATTTCAATGTTGAGTGAATTACCGATGAATGTTGGGGAACAATATAAGCCGCGCAAAGTTGGGCATTATAGATCAGCTGAATCGGAGGATCTACAAAACCATTTTCGAAATTTCCCCTGGCTAGATGTTTGTTTCAGCTCTAAAAATGTATCAACTTTTGCTTCTGAAGTCACGGAAGTTGTATCCATAGATGCATATATTAATTTTTCAAGGGAACAAACTGCGTTTATGTGGAGTAAACTTCCTGAGAATGTTTTTCCAAATGGATTTACTCTTCAACGATTAAAATCCAATGTGAATCACTACTTTCGCACAGGCAACGTTCTGAGAGCACCTTATTGTTTTTTTGCAGTGCTTGTGTTTTTTATTAAAAAATAACATGATTCTCAAATCAAGCAATTTAAAAAAATTGTAATAAAAATAAAATGAAGCTAATGTTCACCAGAATAAGACATCCACAATCAAATCCATCAGAAAGATATATTCAAGAAGTGATTAATTTTTTTCAAATATTATCTAGAGGAAATCATCAGAATTGGGACAATGATCTATCAGAGGTAGAGAAGTATCTCAACAGAAGAAAAATATAAACAAATAAAGAGTGATAGAAGATTTTAAAAAAATGAGTAAAAAAGAAAGATGTAAGAATATGCTATTTATAAAAAGACAAATAGTACTAATAAGGGCAAATCGGGTAATAGATCTAAAAAATAATGAATGTGCATATAACATTTGTTTGAAGGTGATTGACAATGTTTCGTGATGAATTTCACTAGTTCGGACTTCCATTGTCTATCGAATTATCCTGGCCTGAAGATTTTTCTCCATAGCAATGGTCTTGGTGTTTTCGAAGCTTATTGTGTGGCCTGTTTTCTGGTGGTGTTTGAAGAGAGATGACGCTGGATCTGATTTGCGAACAGCTAGTTCATGTTCATAGGCTCTGTTGGAAATTCTTCTATTGGTTTGGCCGATGTAAGTTCTAGGACAGTAAGAACATGGTATTTCGTATATGCCCTGTGCTTCGTTGCGTATCGTGTCCTTGGGTGTTCTTAACATAGTGGAGATGTGGTTGTTGTCTGTGAATACTGTCTTTAAGTTATGTTTCTTCAGAATGCGGCTCACTTCATCAGTAACTCCATGGATGTAGAGGAGAAAAGCTTTTGTCTGGTTGGTCTGTTACTCGGGTTACTCATGGGGTGGGGTTTGTGTTTATTGTCGTTGGATGTATTCTTGTATTTATTTGGGAGACGGGATAGTTGTTTTGGTGAAGGACGGCTGTGAGTTCGTATAGCTCCCTGGATCTATTGTGGTTGACAGAGATTCTTATAGAACGCTGTATGAGAAAATTCAGAAAGGAATTCAGCTGAGCAGGATGATGATGAGACTTGGCATTGAGGTAGCGGTTAGTATGTTTAGGTTTTCGGTAGGCCGTATGTGAGAAGGAGTTGTTGGACTTTGCGATGAGAATGCCCAGGAAAGGAAGTGAGTTATTATTTACAACTTCCATTGTGGAGTTTAGGTCGAAGGGTAAGGAGTTGATATGGTTTAGGAATGCATGAAGATCTTCGGATCTTTTACAGGGAGATCAGTTGAAGTCGTAAACTCGACATCCATCTCCTCTGAAGACTCGCTCCTGAAATAAATGTAGAGGGATGTCAATTGGAGTTGTAAACTCGACATCCATCTCCTCTGTAGACTCGTCTCTGATCTAAGTTAACAGGGAGGTCGATTGGAGTCGTAAGCTCGAAATCCATCACCTCTATAGTCTCTTCGTCAGAAAGAATTTTTAAGTTAACTCTGTCGATAAAAGTTCCACGAGTAGCTAGGGAAAGAAGGTCAATCATGGCAGAACTCCGCATTACCGTGACAAGGCGATGCTATGACGAAAGGGCGCCTGGTATCCCGAAAGTTCCGTAGAGACAAGTGATAGGCTCAGTGTCATCCATCCTCTCGGTACGAATACACACAACTTAGGATCAAGCCATCGCTGGGATGCCATTCAGTTAGGGAATAATAGAATGACAATTGATTCTGTCATTTCCGTATCCGATGGCCGGTTTGCCCAACCCCCACATCCCAAGCCGATGCACTCGCCAAAAACAACATGCACTGTGGTTCAGGCGGTGAAAGATGAACAAGGACAGCCAACCCGCCTGCTTTCGGGCTAACGTTTCATTGCTGTGCCACTGTTATTGGTTTCAAGGGTGGGATTATAAGGTGCGCCAAGAGTGAAAATAATCGAGAGATCCAGATGGGGGCTGACCCAAGGGCATCCTCCTGCTGAAGTTATTCGAATATCACGATTTCTACATCAGTCCAGAGGGACATAGCATGGTAACTGCAGTTGCTAAGAGTCCCACTAACAACTTCAAAATCAAATTCTGCAACATCAAAGGACTCAACTCAAATATGAACTCAGTGAAACATCTGCAAATAAATAGTCTTTCTATCCTTGCACCTACAGAAACCAAAGTCAGTGCTTCCACAAACACTTTCAAATTTCTATATACCGGCTATGATTTCCACTTCCGATTCAGTCCTAACATTAGAATATCTCTTTTTATCAGAAGCGATTTCTCCTGTCAACGAGAGGAAATGCTGGAACACCGAAACTTTGATGTTGTGTGGTTCAAAGTAATATCACAGATCACCAAGTTCATATGCTGCGTTTATTGCATATAACATAATGAATATTTGAAGAACATACGAAGTACAAAACAATGTATATAGTTACAGAGTAAAATAATAAATGAAGAAAGAATTAGGGGAATTTTCAATATTAATGACATTTATATATATATTACCAAACCAAAATAAAATAACAAAAGAATCAAATTTATGGTTATGAGTATGAGATGTATATTTTGTTCATACATACGTGAAAAATATATCTGATTCTTGAGGTATTGGTTATAAAATAGACTCTGAGAAATCGAAGAATTAATCTCAGAAAAATTCTTAGCGGAAACATAAAGTGAGGAAAATGTCAGAAATTCAAAAATTGAGTTTAAAACAAATTATTTGAGTGATTTTTTTTCTCGGAAAAACATTTTCAATGGATTTTTTCATTGGTTGAACTGATTTATTTCTAAACTGAGAGCACCATAAGCTACTGCTCAAATTTTATAATCATTCTCCATCAGAAGTATTGATTCAGGTGAAAAGTGTTTTTAGTATATCCTTTAATTCCGCTAATTCAACAATTCTATGTCAACAATAACAAAAGATACGGAGGTGCTACCACGAAAAGTGAGACAGATTTGGATTTTTCAGGGTTGATATTTTTCTGGGAGAAAGGTGTACCTGTAGTAATTTGGGAGTTCTGATCACGAATCTGAAGAAATTCTTAACCTATATTGTCCCCTAGTATGATTTACCGAAAAAATATGTTCTTCCATCGCGAATGACGGGCAGTGTATATCACTTAGGCCAACACCATTCAGCCAGTTAGTTTATTTTCAGCATTTTCATCAATCCTGCGAGTTTCATCATTTTACCTTGATAATTACGGAAGTTACGGGGGTGCTTCCATGAGTGAGACACACTGTATATAGTTTTCAAAATGAAAATAATTGTTGAACTAGATGGCACAAAATATGAACATTCAACGTGTCTATTATAGTACTGAAAGTAAGAAATTCAAGAAAAACAGAAGATTATAAGAAATCAAAAAGTGGGAAAATATAGACAATCAGGCTATGGTCATATTTCTTCCATTCCACATTGATGACCAGTTATGTCATCTGTAGATGTGGATGAATTTGATAACTTTCACTAACAGAAGAAGTTTCAAAGCATACAGATTTTTTTTTTCCTGATTAATTCTGCCGATACTGGATGAAGATCCATAGTAATTTAATAAACTACACTTTACGATTTGATCCCCACAAACTTTATTTTTCAAAAATATCACATGTTTTACTAACACAGTAGCTTTTTCGTAGTGAAATACGTCCATACAGCCCGTAATCATGCCGTGATATTTAAAAAAAAAAGTTTGTGAAGATCAAATCGTACGGTGTAGTTTATGAAAATACAGCAAACTATTGCTAATTTATGAAAATACAAGCTTTTACGGTCGGAGTTAAAATCGGGGTTAGTAATCCGTGGTCGAATAGAACCCGAAGTACTAAACGTTTCATCTACTGCGGCAGACATTAATTAACATTAACGCTCCAGAGTAAACAAGGGAAGTAAATAGCATCGATTCCAAATAGAAGGTAAGGACTATACAAAACATTTCCGCCTATTAAGATATGAATTCGCATGCCTCTTGCATTGAAATTACTCAATTGGATGTGCATTTCAATTTTTTCGTCAAAACATATGGTGAAAGAGAGAATAAACGAAATGGTATACCACAAAAATGTTTCGTAAACAACTTTTTGAAAAAGTTCTACTTGCCAACATGTTCACCTTTGAATGTACCATTTTAAAGTGATTTGCAGCTTCAGAGTGACATAAATAATGAAGACTGTATCAATATTATTAGAATGCACGACGATGGGTAGTTTATTGTAGATGGCTGTGATTTTTTGTTCAGAATGCTATTTGTTATGCAGGCCAGTTTCAATAGTTACGGTTCTCAAGTTCTGCTTCTGAAAGTTTCGTAATATTATTCAAAAAGTGTGGAAAAATCAGTGATGTACAGTTATGTAGACATACTAATACAGATTATGCGGCAGCTATAATAATCAGAAAATCTAGAAATGATCATATTTTTACTATGAACTGATCCCTATTGACATGATGCTCCCAACGTCAGCAAGTTGAAGTTCCATCTACAAACGAATACATTGCCTTTTCTTTCGCATGCAGATAAGTTATTTTTCAGTTGATGAAAAAAAATTGATGTTTTGGAAGACAATGTTACTAATATGAAAATGTTTAGTCAAAATATCATGAAACTGGCAAATCATCCTGAATTTTACAAAAGGAATGGATTTCAAATATCATTATGTTCATGAAATAATTTTAATAGATATCATTTGTTCACGAAAAAAAGTAATACTAATCATGAAATTATGAAACAACAAAAATTATTGGCGCTCCGGGGCGACTCGATTAATTCCAGTGGCGCATTTGCTTTTTTAGCTGCAGGAAAACCCGGAAAAACCTGCAGCACCACATCATCTGAAGATCTTGATCTGCCAATGTCCTTTCTTTCATAAAACAAAATATAAGGTGTCTTCAGAGGTTCCTATAAATTCAAAACATCGCCAGAACACTTCGTGATACGACTATCGTCAAACTCAAACCAGACCGTTTCATCTTTGATCAATACGTAATAATGACCAGATTCAACGCCAGAACCACAGTGAACAATGAGTGCATGAAGATTATAGTAGTGGTCTGCTAGATTGAAATGTTTATCTATTTCGATCTTTCGTCAGAGTTTGGTGCATTCGTCAGAGGTTGAGTCATGTTTGAAGATCATTATTAGATTAACTGGTGCCGCAGCTATACTTGTTTTCTCATAATAGTCAGTTAGTTTGGCGCATGTTTGACAATACAGTTGATCATCACCCGTTTAAAGTTCCATTTTCGAATGATTTGCACGCACTGGTTATCAGTAATATAAGGAAACGCTAGTTGAATTTCCAGAAAATCACAAACGTTTTTTGATACCTCTTGAACATTAACTACAAAGTATTCATTGAAAACGAATAATGAATATGGGATATTTGGAATCGAAACTTCAGTAAGAAGATATCATAAAAAAAATGCTTTCAATTATGCAAAACTTGAATATACCTTGCCCGACCTTATTGTATGGTTTTGACCTCAATAAAATGAGATCACTACAAAAACTTCAAAATCGTGCAATGAGAATCACTTTGAGATGTAACAGATATACACCAATATCATTGATGTTGGGAACATTACAATGGCTGTCAATAGAAAATAGACTTATTTATTTAACTATGAGTTATATCTTCAAAATGTTGCATAATCTTCTTCCATCATATTTTCACAAATATATAACTATAAATACGCAAGTTCACCAGCATGATACGAGAAGTAAACATAACTTACATGTGACTAGGCAAACAAAAGCTTACAATATTAAAACTTTGGTGTTCAAGGGATTCATTGCTTACAACAGTTTGCCAGATGATATAAAGAAATCAGAAACTCTGCAACAGTTTAAAATAAAAATGATAAACCATTTACAGCAAAAGTAAATGTACAGTACAGATAGATATTGTATATCTATCAGGATTAATAATTTTTAGTATCAATACGAGTATTAATATATGTATCTTCTTACGGGATATGAGTGTATAGTGGGTAGTGGGATAGCATAACTTATTGGTTTCATATGTATGTTTGTATATGATTATTGTGGTATTTGGATGTACGTGAATGGTATCAATATATGTATTTTCTTTCGGGCTATAAGTGTATATTGGGATAGCATTCTTATTGGTTCATATGTAGGATTGTATATGATTATTATGGTATTTGGCTATACTTGAATGGTTTTCTTTTAGCAAAACAATGGAAAATATAACTCGAAATGTAAATACCTAGTGTGTACGTTTAAATTTAAAACAAAACAAATATATTAATACTATCGAAGGAGCTGCTAATTACTATATATAAGATTATACTTTGTGAATGTAGATTAGGATTACCTATTTCAAATAAAGATTATTATTAAAAAACTCGAATATAGCGTCTCAAATACTGTGAAATTGGTGTATTCATAAAAAAGACTCCGTGTAAGATAAAGTGAATTTTTTCTCGAGGAACGTGATTATGGAGTTCAACTACTCTTTGTTTTCAACGGGTTTTGTAGTAAATTGTGTAATAAATATTTATTTCAGCGTTTGTTCATAACGAATAATAAATTTATTTATCCAGTTTGAAACGGTTGCACTCCACACCGATTTCAAACTTTTTCAAATTAAAAAGAGAATATTTTTATGAGAGATTAGTTTTTGGAATGAAAACATTATGTATGGCTTTCTATTGGGTGATAATCTATAATATAGTTGCCTTGTATCATTTCAAGTTATTGCGGATTGCACATTTTATGAAAAACATGCTGTTTATGTTGAACGCGTTGTATGTAGTATGTTTTTGTAATAAAGTTGTTTCAAGTTGTTAATATACCGACATTATGAACTATGTTTGATGAAAACCTGCACACTAGTCCTGTGTCGCATTATGATTTGTCACTATTATCTTTCACTAATTCATCCTCAGGATATTATTGCTACAGTGTATCAATTTTGAAAAATTATTGTTGTAGTTTCACAATGAACACATTATATCCAGAAAAACGATTACAGGTTGTTTTCACCCTAACATTATCTATGTATGAAAATGCAACTACCGTACAGATAGCGGAGAGTTTGAAATTATCAGCTGTATAACAAGTGGAATTTGGATTTCAGTGATACTGGAACAGTTATGAATTTCCAATATTTGTCATGTGAAATTTCTCGTATGGGAGTGATTGAATTTATATCTGATAAATGAATGCAGACTGTGTGAATGTCATTCAGAGCATAATATTACCGTGCGGTTTAGAAGATTTTTTTCGTCCCTAATATCATGAACCTTTGAGGTATTCACGTCTCCAACTGGCTTCCTAATGTCTCCATAGGCGAATACACAGCAGAGCCGCAGTATAGCTCATTGTCTCAAGAAAATGCATTGTAAGTTGTAAGGAATATTGTTCAAGATTTGTTTCATTCTGTATATGTATTTCAAAAACCATCAGTTCTTGTACATATTTTTTAGTAGCCTTAAGCTTTCTTGATGTACTGATGTTCTCCTTAGTTTTGAATAGCGTTCAGCTAGCATTGTATATTTTCGAAAGAAATAATTGTTGATATTTTTCAGTCTTCAGTTTGCTGTAGCAATCAACAGAATTATCTTCATATTATATTATAAAGCATAACTTATACATTGATGTATAAGTTTGAAAATGTCCGTATAGGACGAAACTGCAGTAACGTTAGTTACAAATAAAAGTGGCAAAAAACATAGAAAGTTTCAATTCTCTTTTCTTAATTATGATTTCCTACCACGTAGTAACGACTACATCCATCGATTTATCAACAGCATTATCGTCCAACGCCCAACGTTTTCAACAGTTTAATATAACTTTCAAACATATTACGCACACCGTTAGTGTATATATATATATATATATATATAAGTCTAGTTGAAAAAACCAGACATCACCAGAAGATGGCAAATGAGACTTTGCCGAAACG
>NW_019292590.1:0-35781 GCF_000500325.1 Leptinotarsa decemlineata | reverse complement strand
ATATAAATTCTACAAAAAGGATTTACTTGATCTTCACAAACTTTATTTTGTGAAGATCAAGCTAGCACTGTAGCTTTTTCAAGTGATTCATTACTTGAAAGTACTCTACTATGTAGTATGTAGCGTACTACTGTGTAACACGTGGTCTGGAAAGTTCCGGGCCTTCGAAAGAAAACGTGTTTTTTTCAAGAGTCACACAATCATTCCAGCGCTGCTGTAACACTTTTGCCCTCAAAATGGGCTGCAGTTTCAGCAGTAACCTCTTCATTTGAACGAAATTTCTTACTTTAAAAAGCTACTGTGCTAGCGAAACATGTTGTGATATATTTTTCAAAATAAAGCTTGTGAAGATCAACTCGTGAAGTGTAGTTTTTGAAAAAACCGTGAGTATATGTTTCCCACTTAGAATTGAGTCACATACGTCGCAGGTATCAGGTAACAGTGAATTCTTGGAGTGTGACCAAGCCGAAGTCGTATGGAGGGATGACTTGTTGTTGGCGTTCACTTATTTTCTTCACAAAAATATGAGTATTACACATCAATCCACAGAAAAATCAAAATATCAACGCAAAATACCCTGCTGAATTCGTTACTGCACGAAAAAATTGTAGTCTGCTATAAATCTGTTTTATAACACCATATAATTCGAAATAATTTCAGAATATCGAGGCTCATGCTATAACTTCAAATAAATCAAAACTTTGTTCATATTTTGGCTAATAAAGACAATATTGGATCAACTCGCACTAATAGCCACCCTATGTCACCAATGTCGACATTAATTTATTACTATTCAGAAATCTCTCAGTCATCCTAATGAATGTGTTTGGTAAAATGGTTTCAGCTAGAAGGTTGCCAGAATATTATATTATATGATGTGACATATGAATATATGTATTAACATTTCGTTTGGCTGACTTTATGGATGCTACTTGTTACAAAAAAAAAATATTATGAATGAGTGATATATGCATGGCTAGGAACTCACTGAATGAAAATTTAAATACTGTGCTTCCTGGTGAAGAAAGCTTCTAATAAATCATTTTGAAAAGGTTAGTTCTTCTACTGAAAAGGGTCATGATATATTTCCCTATATCCCATTAAACTTTCTCATACCGATGTACTGTGGTTTTGGGTCTTCCACTCCATTAATTTCAACATTTTTATCAATGCACGAAAATAATTTGTTATTCACTAACAGTTTGTCTTATTCGAGAGTCCAAAGTCAAAATGTCGGATTGGGAACAATTTGCCATTTTTGATAATTTGTATATTTCTGAATTTCCATGCAGTGTCTTAAGATGAAAATGATTGAGAAATTATACCAAGAAGTGTCCTTCTGATGAGTGTCTTCTATACAGTGTGGAAACCTGAGAAATCTATGATAGAATGAAATTCTTATCCGCATCCAAAATACTAAAAAGCCTAATAGCTGAAATCCATTGAGAAACAAATCAGAAAAGTTTATTTTTCAAAAATCTATTTTCCCCACCAATATTGTAGATTTTCTCAGTATCTACTGTCTCATACATACTGACTACAATCAAAAGTTGTATTAAGAAGAAAGAGTCATGTATTGGTATATACTCAGATCGAAATGATTTCATTTCGATATTGTAATATATGTTCTTATATTTTTATGACACACTGTACAAGGCAGCGTACTTGTACAGATTCGAGGTCATTTTTTATATTTCAAACGGTTTTTGTGTTTTAAAGTTAGTTGAAAATAAAGGCTTGTGTTAGACACTTCGTGTATCATTTTTGTTGTTGTGATTTCCTTCAAATTAAAGACAATATATCACAAAGTGGCTACGAGGAAAATTTCAAGTGAGAGTACATAATAATATTAGTAAATCTCAACATGACAGACACAATAGTACAATATACAGGACATTCACAAGAGTTTATTCCTGTCCAGGCAAATTGATCAATTTATAGGAAAAGGTTAGAAAATTTTTTTCGAGCTAATGCAATCAAAGAAGAGGATCGTAAGCGAGCCATTCTTCTAAGTTTGTTAAATGAACAAGCATATAAACTTGTGCGTGACATTCCTATCGAGCCGGAATCAAAATCATTCAAGGACATACTTAACTTATTGGATGGACATTTTGAACCAACAGTGTCCGTATTTGCGAGTCGGAAGAAATTTTTTGATTTACGTAAACTACCTAGTGAAACACCTAAAGAGTGGGCAGCTCGATTGCGTAATGTTATTTCTACATGTGGTTTCGAAGGACAAACAGAGATAGAACGTGCGTTAGTCGATCGATTTGTGGTTGGCTACGACAGAGGATCTGTAAAGGGTAGATTATATGAGGAAAAAGCTACAGTGACTTTTGCTTAAATAGTGGAAATTGTCGATTCGAAATCTGCTGTTCAACCAAGTTTTCAAACGACATCAGTCAAGAGAGAACCGGAAATTCATTTCGCCGGTACGAGTACGAAACAAAAGAATTCTGCGCAGCCTTGCCATTCTACGTCAAAATATTCGAACTACCGAAGCAGAACCTCCAGCGGTAGCAGTAAGGATCAAGCATTTGGATCGACTATCAGGCAAAAATGTTCAGTATGTGGTTGCAAAAACCATCAACAAGATAAGTGTGTTTTCCGTCAAAATTTTGAAATATACAGATAAGATTTTCAATCTTTATAATGGAGGTAAAATTCAACCATTGGGTTCATTTGAAACTGAAATAGAATATAATGGTTCATGCAGCATTCCACAGATAAAATAAAGCAATGAAAAAAAATATATTCTTGTTTAGATGAAATTTAGGCCAGGTAATCATACTGAATTTCTGTGAATATGTGAACGATAGCCAACAAAAAGCAAAAAGTGTAAAGCATTTCGTTAGATACGGTTATTGAACTTCTCAGGAACTGGCCATCAACACAGAAAACGAAACTCTCACTGAGATAAGGAATGATTTACTGGGCGTTGAGAATAGATTAGCTATTATGGAAGAAGAAAATATCAGACAATCTGCAAAAGTTGAATCATTAGATCGTAGATTGCGTAGAAATAATCTCGTTGTTTTCGGTTTGGAAGTCAAAGATACTGATGATGCAGTATCCCATCTGAGCAGTAGCCTAGGAATTAACCTGAGCCCACCAAATCTTGATAATGCATATTACTTTTTTAACTAAAACAAAACTAACATCTTGAAAATTGAGCTCTTGTCATACTACAAAAAACTTGAAATATTCCAAAATCTACACAAGTTCAAGGGCAAGAAAACCTTTGTTACTAATGATCCGAGCCCCGAAGATCAAGTGGTCCACAAAAGGTTGAGAAGACATTTGAACGAGGCCAAAAAATTGGGGGTTGCACCTGCTATTCGTAACGAAAATTTTGTCATTGGAAGCAATTTATATTCATTAGATGACATTGAGAGGAACTCGGACTACTTGAGTGCATATTTAAAAACAATTCTAATAAAAAACCCGAACAGACATCGTCAGAAAAAACGCTGAGTCCCCGTGTAAATAGCGTGAGAAAAGTCTAAATGTAAAAAACTTCATTATTTTTCATACCGTGTTTCTGGATTTCATTAGCTTGTATCACTGATCTTTGATCTATCGATTATTATTGAAAATTTCCATGTATTTATAACCTGTCAGTAAACCACATCTGCTGAATATGGCTTATATGTTTTATATTCAATTGGACCAAATTGTCTTTCGATACATTTTTTTACTGAGTTTACTGTTATCACTGGTTCTTCTCACCTTTTTATGAGTTGTTTGAAATATTCTTTTTGGAATGTGCGATCTATTTTCACTGGATTATATCACCTCAGAAAATATAGATATCATCGGACTCATTGAAACTTGTTTGGACTGAAACTATGACTCCAATACACACACAATACCCCACATATTTCTGGAAAGAGAGGCTAGATGGATTGCATGCAGACTTGTGCACATTGCCATTTGCACAAATCAATTCAATGCAGAGTGCAACAGACTGTTGGTAGACATTGGAAGTCACAGCATTCTGGAAATGACCTCTTACTTCATGCCTCCAACTGTCAACTACAAACTGCCTCATAAAGTACTATTCCCGAGTAGAGAGGACTGGATCCCGAGGGAGAAGGAAATATTAAGAGCAGATAGTTGTTGGTTCACAGATAGATCAAAAATACCTTACGGTTCTGGTGCAGATGTTTTCAGTCGCAGACCCAGGACGGAGTTATCTATCTGCCTAGGAACTTATGCGACTGTATTTCAAGCGGAAATTTACGCTATTGAATTGTGTGCGAAGAGATTGGATAAATTCAACCTCACTCACAAGTCAATGAAAATATTCTCGGACAGTCAAGCGGCGTTAGAAGCTCTTGGCTTCTACCGAGCAACGCCTAAATTGGTAGTAAACTGCCAAAAAAGACTCTCCTCGATAGGAAGACTAAACAGATTGTCTTTGGCCTGGTAGGCAATGAAGTCGCTGACTCTCTTGCAAAGGAGGGTGCTGCAAGCGGCTTCATAGGACCAGAACCTGTCATTGGAATCGCTTTGTGCTTTGCCAAACAAACACTTAACACCTGGATTGCAAGAAAAGTTATGGACTTCTGGCAGAATCTTCCAGGATTGGCTCACTCCAAGGCGTTTATTCACCCTTCGAAGCTTGATTCCAAACTGTCGTTGGACTACAGTAGGGATGAACTACGATGTCTAACAGGCCTTCTTACAGGTCATTGTCATTTGAATCATCACATGCAGAGACTTGGACTGTCGGACGACAGTGTGTGTCGCCTCTGTCTGGAAAATGATGAAACTGCAGAGCATATACTTTGTGCCTGCCTCGCTGGGGACCGAATCAGGATCTTTGAGCTCGGCAGATTCGTACCCTCACCATCTGACCTGAAAGACCACTCACCATACAAACTAATCGGCTTCGTCAAGAAGCTGGGTTTATTTGGCCGAGTGTGAATAGGTGTGAGCCACAATAAACCCTTATGGGTTGCGGTGGAGGGTCGAATAGACCCACTCACTTTAGACCTACCTACCAATACAATATGTATCAATTCTTGTAGTTTGATAAGGGCTGAGACGATAAATAGGGGTAGGGGTTGCTTTTTATGTCAACAAAAAAAATTCTCAGAAAAATATTTTCTCAAAAATAAACCTTTATATTTGAAATCTTATATCGTTCTCCAAATGGTAACATTCCTGAATGCTCAAATGAACTTGACGAATTTGTTTCTGATTTACTGCCCATATGTGATTCTTTTCTGGTATCTGGAGATTGGAATATAGATCTCTTGAAGAATGATAGGCATGCTCCACTATAGAAAAATTTTATTGAGTCATATAATTTGAAGCAACTGATCTATGAACCCACACGCATAACTGATAACTCTCAAACTCTTTTAGATGGTCCTATTGTATCGGATGAAAAAATATAGCCGCAGTTAATGTCTTTGACGCTGATATTGTTTCATCTGGTATTGCTGTGAATTGTTTTATTTCAAACTGCAAACTTGAAAATAAAAAAAGAAAACTATAATAGATCGTGATTTTCACGAGCTGAATAGAGAATCATTCAATAGTGACTTGCATGTCAACGGCATACTTTCCTTTTTCTATGACAATTTGATGGAATTTTTTGATAAACATGCACCCCTTCGAACAAAAAGAGTAACCGAACCCCCAGCACCTTGGCTCACATACGATAGAAAGGAAATTATATCAAGTAGAAAATAGGAATTCAATAAATGTAAAAAGTCTCGCACTTTGTTAGACTGGACATATTACAGAGAACTGAGAAGTTACATTACGGATGCGATACTTCAAGAAAAAAAAAGCGTATCTGGATTCGAAGTCTTTTTGGAACGCTCTTCGATCTCTTGAGTTGTTGCGTTAAAAAATAATACTGAAATACCACCCGACCTGAAAAATGAAGACTTTAATAATAACCATTTCAATAGTATTCCTCAGCTTATACCCTGAGGAGACCAGTTGTTATTACTTGATGAATATGAAAACTCACCAACTACTGAAAAGTTATTTACCTTCTCTCGCGTTACAGAAAAAACGGTAATAAAGCACATGTACGACATTGAAAGCAATGCGACAGGGACAGATCAAATTTCACTTCGTATGGTACATTTGATAGATGACCACCTACTGAAACATATCACTTATATAATAAATAACACGTTAATGGGTGCTGTATTTACTCAAGCCTGAAAATACGCTTCGCGTGTGATGAAAGACCAAATAACCCCCTATGTACATGATAAAAATATTATAACATCAGTACAGTCTGGCTTCAGACAAGATTATAATACCACAACAGCCTTTCTATTTATTACTGATGACATATTCAAAGCTACCGACGAAATCAAACTGACATGCTTAGTAGTGTTGAACTACAGTAAGGCCTTCGATAATTTGGATCACGAAATACTCTGCAAAAAACTTCGCTTGTGTACCTTGTGTACCACAAGGATCCATTCTTGGGTCACTATCATTCAGTTGTATATATTCGAGACTTTCATAAATCAATAAATAAAAGTACGATACATCACTATGCAGATGACACCCGAATGCATTTTTCGTTTGATAGCGACAATTTGCAAGAAGCCCAATTGAATATATCTCTTCTGCACTTATGCAAATAAGTCTGTATAGTCATACTTTTTGGGTCCATAGAAGTGAAAGAACTAGCACTTGGAAATTAATAAATGTGCATCGATAGCAATAAATCACCATTACTTGAAGAAAATAAAAATTTAGGACTATACTTCAATTCTGATCTGAGATTCACGACACATGTTAATTATCTGTGTCAAACTTCTTATAATACACTGAGGCAATTATATCCGAATTGTGATATACTCTCCACTAACCTGAAAATGAAACTTCGAGAGTCTCTGATTTTAAAATTTCTTATTGTGGTAGTATCTACGAAACTGACTTACTGCAATACGACGCACATCACTTACAACGTATTCAAAATTCATGTTTGGTAATTCGACATGTTAGTAAATGTGACCACATCTTGAAACACTCCGGTTTGTTGAGACTAGATACCCTCAGAATTTCGCACCTCATAACTAACACGCATAAAATTCTTATTTCCAAAAAACCAGAATATCTCTTTCGTGAGCTGACAACTTTTTCCAGTGTAAGTAGGTCACATACTCAAAACAGTAAATTACTAATCATAACTAGACATCGTTCTGCCATTTTCACCCACAGCTTTTCATACAATTCTCCTAAATATATAATCAATTACTCAGTGAATTCAAATCGTTCTCTCGGTAGCCAAGCGGGCAGTCGGTAGCCAAGCGGTTCGGCGTGGGTGCTTTGTTCACTCACTCGAATTGACTGCCGTGTTGGTCGGTTATGTTTATTCATTCACTAGTTTGTAAGTATTTTTTTGTTTATGAAGTGATGAATGAAGCATTATCATCATAGATTTTAGCCTCGAATATGAGTCCTGGAGTGGTCGACTCACAGTATGCTAGGACGAGAATTGGAAGACCTTGGTGGAGACTAGCTCGTCACAAACGGTGCGTGGAATGGCGGAAAACCTGAGGGTCAGCTTTCATGCGGTTTTTGATGGTTTGAAGCATATTGGATGAGTCAACAAGTTCGAAAAGTGGATGTCCTACGACTTCAACGATAAACAAAAATTGTCACGTTTCGAGATCTGTTTTTCTTTGCTTTCGCGCAACCAAAGTTATTCCTTTTTGGATTCGATCATCATGTGTGATGAAAATTGGATCTTCTACGACAATAGGAATACCATGGTTTGGTGGTCAGCAGCTGATGAGATTTAGGTACTACAACTTTCTGCAACCGGGCCAAACCATCATAGCAGAGTCCTATTGTAAGGAAATCGACGAAATGTAATTGAAATTGTGTCAGCAGTAGCTGGCACTGCTCAACAGTAGAGGTCCGACCCTCTACTGTTGAGCAGTGATTTGTGACGGACGTTGATTTGTGAAACGTACGGACGGTGTCCGTCGGCCTTCGTCGACTTCATCAAACTTCAAACACCCATTTTCTAATGGAAAATTGAACTCTGTATGTTTTTTACCACTTTCATCTGTAACTATCGTAACTGCAGTTTCGTCCTATATGGGGTTTTTGAACTGATACAATACAACTGTTTTGATGCAATAAAACTGTTTATTTCACTACTGACCTGAGAAATTGCTATTATTTACTCCATTTCCCTAACGAGAATTATTATTTCTCACCATTGGTAAATAATGATAATAAAATAACACCTAGGTAAACAATGAGAACAATTCTATAATTTTAAAGATATTCACAGAAACTTTTGTTAACTTAATTTTCAACAAAAGTAAGAAATTGTACATTGGAAATACGCTTGAAAATTATTCGAAATTATAATTAATTGTACAAATGTGACAAATCATGTGTATTCCAGCATTTCCTGTATTAATGGAACTAACATTTGGACCAGGTAAATTCACTTCTGTGTTACAAACAATTCTCGTATTTGGAACGCATTCATTACCTTTTTCCACTGAATCATATTCAACATGGACGTTTTCTAAGACAGCATCTTGACTTGCAGAAGAAGTTATATTTGAAGCTTCATTGGGTAAATTACATTTAGCAGCTATTAATTCCTCAATATATCCTTCAGCCACTGCAGCCGACTGCCACCCACCGTGCCGTTTCAGGCTTAGTAAGTCTCCTCCGTTTTCTGCGAGAAGTGTTGCCGAGCTACGTCTACCAGTATAACACTCAGGATTTTCTAATTTGAGATAATTAGCCACGACATACGGTACTTTACTAATAGTATTGTGCCCAATATTTTGTTTAATATATTTACCTATACTGTATAAAATAAATAGTTTTGTAATGTCAGGTGGCCTATTAGCTAAGTATTTTTTAATAACATTAACCCATTGTACCTCAACAACAACAAACTTCCTTGATGTTCTGTTCTTTGAATTAAGAATATTTATTATGATAATATCATCGCAAACATCTAAATCGTCTAGGAGCATATTGCATAATTCATCTGTTCTGCNTGAAGCCAGTCTGGTTAGAAACACGCTCCACTCTACTTGGTATTCCGATATATTCAACAAATTGTTAGAAAAGTACTAATGCCAAAATTAAAATTGTTAATATATCAATGTTAGTAGTGAAAAAAGTTTTATATATACCTCAGCTAAGAAAGCTATTATTCACCTCGCACATTATATTCCTCGGCGCTACGCTAAATAATAACTCACTTCTCACCCTAGGTATGAAATATACTATTATTGTAGTAGTTTGAAAATGACCATTAAAGACGAAACTGCAGTAACGATGATTACAAATGAATGTGGCAAAAACATAGGAAGTTTCATTTGTCATTTTTCATTATGATCTCTTACCACGTAGTAACGGCTACATCAATCAATTTACTCAGTTTTTGAACTGACGGAATCAGTCGACTTGTATTACTTGGGCAATCATTCAAATGGCGATCATTTCGAATGAATTCAATAAGTATACACTGAAAGATTACAGTTTGAAGTTGACTCCTGAAAACGGACAAAACTTCTGAAACGATCACTTAGCAGATTATATAAACCTTCTCAATAGATATATCAATGTGACTTTTGAAAGAAAATCAACTTCAAGTTCAATATATCGTTGAATAACAGACAAACTCATTCTCCAGTTCATGTCTTAATATTCACTGAGAAATCAAAGGTAATCATATCTTGAAAGGAAGGTTGTTTTGTGTATATTTCTAGAAACTACCTGGATTTTCATATAGTTATATTCGTCAGTTGATTTTTTCATTAATGAATTTCAACCGATTGAACAATCATCCTGTAAACATATTGAATGTTTTCCAATATGTTTGGGAATTCCTATTTGACTTTTATGAATGAATGAAGCGGTGGTTACTTACTTAAGTGACTTGAAGATTTTCAGTAGGCTTTGCCCATGCTCAAAAATGTTTTTCTATTATGTAGATAGAGATGAATGTTTCAAAATTTAATTTCGTAATATAAATTTTCCTACTCATACGAAACTTTCTTCAGACTTAACACTCATCAATATAGTTCATTTTAGCATTAATTTACGCTTGTTGAAGCTACCGTGAAAATCATACAATAACCTGTATTAATGAGTTTTGATATAGATTTTCATCAAGTATCAGCCAGTTCTATTCAATTCTTCAGAACTGTTTTGGTTTCTATTACAGAAGAACTTTCAATACCGGTAGGCATGTTCTGAAGTTCCAGCTTACTCTAAAGTTGATCTGAACAAGATTGTGGAGGACCAAGGACTATGGAATATCAAAAATATTATCTGTGGAAATCTGATGAACCAAGAATTCAATCAAAGATTTGAAATTGAAACACCCACAAAGATTTTTTCGGGGTCAAAATCTCTATTTACCTTTGACACTCCTTCAAACCACTGCTAAACGGTCAAGAAATGAAACGAGCCTATCCTGTAAAACTGTATTCTGTGAGACTGTTCTGTGTTCCCTGTTAGTTATTTGATAAAACAACAAAATCAACAAGTGAAGGACTGGTAATGAGGAAACAAAAATTCATAACCTCATGAAAATGAAGCATGTGTCTTGGCGATGAAAATTATAATGTCAACTCACAACTCCAAAGTCAAATTGGTCCTCACGTGATGATCCTTGTGAAAGTCCTTACAGGGATCCCGAAGGAAGTAGATGAGCAACTTGTAGATATATCAAATGATGAGAATAAAAAAACATGTAAATTTCACGAGCAGACCAAATTAAATACCTGGGAGTCACAATAGATCCTTATGTTAGGTAGAATGAACATATTGACCAGATCTCGAAATCGCTAAGATGCATACTACATAAATTTGAATACTTGAGATCTATCCTCGATATCAATCACCTTAAAATAATATACTACGCCTTAGTCCTTAGTACAATCTCGATTCCAGTATATTATACAGAGCTGGCATTTTAGATATTCACCTTAAGGAAGCTGAAGTACTACAGAGAAACATACTTAAAATCATGTACCACAAAAAATACTATTCTTCTGATCAAACCTTCATTGACTCGAAGGTACTCGATATCAGACAAATATACATGTACAGCCTAATTTTGTATATCTACAAAAACAAAATGACACTTCGTCCAATTAGACACGATTATAGTACCCGCACTAAATCAAAGGGTGAAGTACAAGTGAACGCAACAAAAAAATCCATTGCTCAACACTCATACAAATACCACAGTGGGAAAATCTTCAACTTCTCCCCGGACATGTACAAGACCTAGATACANTCAAGTATCAGCCAGTTCTATTCAATTCTTCAGAACTGTTTTGGTTTCTATTACAGAAGAACTTTCAATACCGGTAGGCATGTTCTGAAGTTCCAGCTTACTCTAAAGTTGATCTGAACAAGATTGTGGAGGACCAAGGACTATGGAATATCAAAAATATTATCTGTGGAAATCTGATGAACCAAGAATTTATTCAAAGATTTGAAATTGAAACACCCACAAAGATTTTTTTGGGGTCACAATCTCTATTTACCTTTGACACTCCTTCAAACCACTGCTAAACGGTCAAGAAATGAAACGAGCCTATCCTGTAAAACTGTATTCTGTGAGACTGTTCTGTGTTCCCTGTTAGTTATTTGATAAAACAACAAAATCAACAAGTGAAGGACTGGTAATGAGGAAACAAAAATTCATAACCTCATGAAAATGAAGCATGTGTCTTGGCGATGAAAATTATAATGTCAACTCACAACTCCAAAGTCAAATTGGTCCTCACGTGATGATCCTTGTGAAAGTCCTTACAGGGATCCCGAAGGAAGTAGATGAGCAACTTGTAGATATATCAAATGATGAGAATAAAAAAACATGTAAATTTTACGAGCTGACCAAATTAAATACCTGGGAGTCACAATAGATCCTCATGTTAGGTAGAATGAACATTTCGACCAGATCTCAAAATCGCTAAGATGCATACTACATAAATTTGAATACTTGAGATCTATCCTCGATATCAATCACCTTAAAATAATATACTACGCCTTTGTCCTTAGTACAATCTCGACTCCAGTATATTATACTGAGTTGGTATTTTAGATATTCACCTCAAGAAAGCTGAAGTACAACAGAGAAACATACAAATACCACTGTAATATTTTATTTATACGACCGGTTTCGGGTTTGACCCCATTATCAAGTATCGGGTCAAGCACAAAACCGGTCGTATGAATAAAATCTAACAGTGATATTCAGACAAAAGTGTTTTTTATTCATTTCATTTAAGTGATCATGAATTACCATAAAATAAACAGGTCATCAATCACACACACTTTGAGTATTATTTAATGTCCTACAGGATTAATACAGTCTGTAACAACGAAAACTTAACAGAGCCGTTTTTGAATATGAAAAGGCAGATTTTCAAAAATGCTTGGACAAGTCGATTTCTAATTAAAGGGGGACACCATAANTATCCACGTCAAAAGGCAACCTTCATAAGGAGGTGCCACTCAATTTACCTAAAATGTAAGGGTGGTAACCAACCCCATCACCCGAAAAAATCTCCTCGTAATAAACAAATAATTCTTACTTTTTTGTGAAATCAAATGGACACGTATTAGCAGGTTATCATAAAAAGCAAACATTTATTTTTTTATGAAAGTTCTGAGAGCGTAAATTGTACCTTAAAAACAATTTGATTTATTTTGAAAAGAGTTGAACTCAATAAAAATACCTTTTAATCTTCAAATCATCTCGAAAACTAATCGTTACAAAAATTTTATTTTAACAGAGATGTAAAGGTATTCGAAAGACCTTTAAAACAAGGTGCCAGTCGATCTATTTTCCCTATCTAAATAAGGGTCGTCGGACGCACCCCTTCGAGGGGGTGCGTACTACAAAAAATCTGATTACTCTGGAAGGTGTCCAGCTTTAATTAGAAATCGACGTGTCGACGGCTCTGTTAAGTTTTCGTTGTTACAAACTATATAGTGATTTGATTTACTTTGATTTCGTAATAGGAGTCCCAAGCACAACTTCGGTTGTAGTGTATCTGTTCGTACTGCATTTCTAAATGTCACTGTTTCAAATTATTGTAATGTTTAATGTATCATGTATGGATAAAATTCATAGAAGGAAATGCTTTCGAATTATATAAGAAAACTTTTTTTTTGCTATAACATTATTTGCAATTATTACCCAAACATGAATTTTATTGTCAAAACTCCGGTTTCAAGCCTTTTTTTCGACTCAACTGAAGACTTTCTGTTGATTTGGAGAAAAAAAAGATCAACTTTCTATTCCATATTAAATTTCATTCTATTGAGTAGATAATCCTTTTCGATGATTATTTACAGGACTCCCAAAAGTTTTCTCTCGTTCTTCGACTTTTTCCACCCAACGTTTTTTCAATGAGGGAAATTGAATACAACAATTGTTTGTCTTTCTTTGATTCAATTATCAAACAACCAACGTAAATATTAAGTTTTCTATTTATGAAAAACATACACACATTGACACTGTTATCACTTTCTTTTCCAATTGCCCTGCTTTACATAAATATGCTGATTTCCATTCTCAATTATTCCGCCTGTCCATGAAGCAACTTCACTACCGTTATGTTACTTTATGGACTAACAAGTTTTTATTGATTTTTTTCCAGCTTCTTTCCTTTATTGGTTGATTATCCATTAATATGAAATAAACTTTTTGTAAAGGTTTCAATAATATTGACGTTTCTTTTCTTTGCAATAATGCATTAGGTAAATATTTCATCGACTCTCTTGTTCAATCTCCCAATCGTGCTGCAGTTTATGTTGATCACGCTAGTTGCTTTTTGCATTTGGAACCTCATGTATGTGTCCGTCCAACTGGTGATGCAGTTCCATCCTGAAAAAACTCCTCCATCGTCTTTGAATATAATGAGCGTAACGATGGGTTTTTATAAAGTCTGCGTTCGAGCAAAATAAATTTAGCATCACAAGACTTTCATAAATACATGCGATTGATAACTACGTAAATACATTTTTCTCCAGATGCGATGTGAACTGCATATGAAAACTCACCCGTTTTTATCTACGTTCTCTCCTTTCGTATTTCTCTCTCGCTCTGGTGAGGTAGGTGATAAAAGGTAAGGAAAAGAAAATAAAACAAGATGGGATCTTTTTTCTACTATTTGTTGACCGATAATCAGATGAATAATCGGGCACGATTCAACGTGGTGGAAACAAGTAATTATTACTCTTCGTTGATTTTTTTGAAAACACTCTCAAACACTGATTTTGGTATAATTGCCGTATAATTGGTTCGAACGACCATTTGCATATATAAATTATTCTTCAGATGCGATGTGAACTGTACATGAAAACTCACCCGTTTTTATCTGCGTTCTCTCCTTTCTTCTTTCTCTCTCGATCTGTTGAGGAAGGTGATAAAATGTAGAGAAAAGAAAGGAAAACAAGATGGAATCTTGTTTCCACTACTTGTTGACCGATAATTATTACTCTTCGTTGATTTTTTTGAAAAAAGCCTTCCACAATTCTCCTTACAACGTGCAATTGCGATATATATTTTGTTCTACTTTTCACAAAAGAACTTTTTATGCCAGTTGCCTTGTTTTTTGATTCGAAAGGTAAAGCCTGGTCGACACAATCATAACTCCCCACCCTGAAACATTGTTTCTGAGTTTGAATTTGAGAGAAAAAAATGAAAATAAAAAAATTAAAACCGGAGACATAAACAACAATTATTGTGGACTATATAACATGAACTTAATAGAAATATTATTATTGAGTTGGAAGCGGGCAAACTTTGCCCACAGGGCGGCGGTATGTTCCAAAGTGAGTTCGAATTGTGACTACTCTAATTTCACCATCATTACCTGGATAAACTTTTTTGATAACTCCAAGGGGCCAACGTGAAAGAGGAACATTATCCTTCATGAGAACTACAACACTTCCTCCTTCAATGGATTTCGTGCTTTTGGTCCATTTGGCACGTGACTGTAGGGTATGAAGATATTCAGTCCGCCACCGTTTCCAATAATCTTGAACGATGCGATCCATCATTCGGTAGCGTGTGAGACGATTTAGTGGCACATTCTGAACATTTTGTGCTGGAAGTTTAACTAATGTTGCACCTACGGTGAGAAAATGTGCAGGCGTTAATGCAGTAGGAGCTAGAGGATTATCATTCTATAGACACAATGGTCTGCTATTTAACACTGCCTCAATCTGAACAAGTACGGTGTTGAATTCTTTATACGTGAGCACTTGTTCACAAATTTAGCGTTGAAGATGTCCTTTAACACTTTTGATGTTAGCCTCCCAAATTCCTTCAAACCAGGGTCCATTTGGCGGGTTATTTTTCCAGTCAACCTCTTTCCCATACAATTCTGAGCCAACATGCGATTGGAATGAAGTAGAATTGATCAGCTCCTCTATTTCGTTCAATTTCCTACGTGCCCCAATAAAATTTGTACCTCCATCTGACAGAATTAATGAACACGGACCTCTGCGAGAAATGAAGCGTTTGTATGCGGCAAGAAAACATTCTGTTGACAAATCAGAAGCAAGTTCTATGTGTATAGCTTTCACTGAAAGACACACAAACAAACATATGTATGCTTCAGTCAAAATGCGTTGTCCTCGTCGTCGGTACGGTGTGATGGAAAAAGGACCAGCTTAATCAACCCCGACACGTTCAAAAACATGAGATTTTCCAACTGTAAATCCAGGAAGTGGAGTCATTTTTTGTATTGATGGTTTTGGGCGTGTACGAAAACAAACATTGGAGCGATGAATTCGAGCACGAATACGTGTGGTTGCATGTGGAATCCAATATTTTTGCCGAATTTGTGGAAGAACAATTTGCTGTCCCACATGAAGAGAATCAACATGGTATTGATCAATAACTAGACTTGTTGCAATAACATATTTGCAACAAGTCTTGTGTGTGATGAAGTGCGGTTGCAAACCAGAGTCAAGAATACCTTGAAGTTCGTGGGTTTTACCACGTTAATCTTTAGCTGAAACAGTAACTGTGGCAAGAAAAATTGTCGAGAGCATATTAATATCACGAAAACTATCAGTAGAACAAGATGTTTGACAAGTATTTTCAAATGAAGTAATAGCTTGGGCGGGTGTAGAATGAGAAATGAGGAATTTTCATTCAAAGATGCGCTTGAATCGATATTGTATGCATTGGAGTTGTGTGAATAGTGAAGTGTACTGTGATGCCGCCTACAACCATGTATTTGACAGCTCCTACCAGACTGACAGGCGTTACTCATATGCAAGTGCGGCAGACAATTGAAACAAAGTTTTTTAGATTTAACGTATGTCCATCTATCTTCAGTTTCATTTTTTTGTATGTAGGGCAGTGATACAAAACATGGGATTTGTGTGAGGTACACAAATGACAGCCAGTAACCCTAACCTTGGGATTTTGTGAGGTCATATTATGTATATCACCAGAACTTGATTTTGATTCTCGCGCTAATAATGTGTAGTTGATGTTCGATAGAATATTTTCAGGTAGCGTAGTGGCAACAAATACAGTGACTTTAGTTTCCATTTCTAGTATTTCCAAAGATTCATCTTTCGTATCCAGAGGCCAATTCGATACATTTTCTGCCTTTTGTGACGATCAATGAACAAACCTCTCAAAAAAGGGAGTGAGCTGCTATAATCCTTCCATTGGTTAACAATTTCCACTGGAGGATCATCGTCCCAATCGATGTTATGTTTCCACAGTTCTCTCAAAATTAGTTTGACTTTCAAATTAACAGGAGCAACTAATCCTAGGGGATCAAATATACTCATAGTTAATGATAGTATAGTGCGTTTCATATAGGACCAATTATTGATATCAATGGTATAGGTGAATATATCCTTGTGGGTTACCCACTGGACACCAAGGACTTTGGAATAGTGTACTTGATCAGAATCAAATCTTGAATGTAGACAAAATTCTTCCGGAAACCTATGCATCAGTATACGCGAATTGGAAGACCACTTAGAAAGTGTGAAAGCTCCTGATGCAAACATTACCTGTAATTGAGATTGACGTTCTATCAACTCTGTTTCTGAATTAATAGATGTCACAATATCATCGACATCATAATTCATCACGCTCAGCAACTGCAGAAACAAGTAGATAACGTGACCTTTCCAATTGAACCAGAAAACGTACAACTCTATTCGCTATATAAGGAAAACTTGTGTTACCAAAAACAACCTTGTTCAGTTCATATACCATCAGTGGTCGGCTGGGATCTGATCTGCAGATGTAATGCTGAAAACGACGATCTCGTTGGACAATTTGCAAAAACATTTTTTTCAGATCAGCTGTCAACACGAATTGATAAAGTCTAAAATGTATCAACACATGAAAAATATCTGCTTGTACTTTAGGGCCAATAAACAGCACGTCATTTAGGAAGAATGATGTGCTTGTTGGTGCAGAGGCGTTGAATAAAACACATAGAGGGGTGGTAAGATGATAAGGAGGATGGATGATGAGATAAATAGTATGCACAATCATTTGGAACCTCATGTATGTGTCCACTGGTGATGCAGTTCCATGCTGAAAATACTCCTCCATCGTCTTTGAATATGATGAGCGTAACGATGGGTTCTTAAAAAGTCTGCATTTGAGCAAAATAAATTTAGCTACACAAGCATCCTTGGATGAAGCCAAAAGTTCAGGCCATTTGCGAAAGGGAAGACGAACAGTGAATGTTACATTAGCGTTGCGAGTGTAAGCATCTATGAAAAATTTTTCACATTTTGCGTCATCTGTTTCCATTAGCCTGGTTGTGGGTACATTTTCTAGTTTCCAGAATCTACAAACAAGTTCTTCAAGTGGAAATTGCATTTGCATAGTCTGCAAACGTGAGAAAAAACAGACCGAATCAGACCTTGTCGCTGTATCAATAGCTGCATGACCCATTACCACATAACATAGTCTAGTTTCTAAAGCTACAGGATTACTTGCTGGATCTATTACTTTACTTGTGCCAATAATGAATAGCCAAGGTTCTGCTCCAATGAGTAAATCTACTTCAAATGGTTCATTGTAATGCGTATCAGCAAGTGTTAGACCTCTCAGGTGCTTGGTATGTGCTAGTGATACAGGTGTAGTCGGGAGTTTTTCACTCAAACTCTCGACTACAAGTGCATGTGCTACATACCAATGTGTACTGTCGAAGCGTGAATGAAATTTGAGGATTGTGCTGGCAGAGACATTTAGTGGAGAAGAACCAATACCTTAAACAACACACGGTATAGATTCCGCTACGAGCAATAATTTGCAACAAGTCTTGTGTGTGATGAAGTGCGATTGCGAACCAGAGTCAAGAATACCTTGAAGTTCGTGGGTTTTACCACGTGAATCTTTAGCTGAAACAGTAACTGTGGCAAGAAAAATTGTCGAGAGCATATTAATATCACGAAAACTATCAGTAGAACAAGATGTTTGACAAGTATTTTCAAATGAAGTAATAGCTTGAGCAGGTGTAGAATGAGAAATGAGGAATTTTCATTCAAAGATGCGCTTGAATGAAATTTTGTATGCATTGGAGTTGTGTGAATAGTGAAGTATACTGTGATGCCGCTTAGTACAACCTTGTATTTGACAGCTCCTACCAGACTGACAGGCGTTACTCATATGCAAGTGCGGCAGACAATTGAAACAAAGTTTTTTAGATTTAACGTATGTCCATCTATCTTCAGTTTCATTTTTTTGTATGTAGGGCAGTGATACAAAACATGGGATTTGTGTGAGGTACACAAATGACAGCCAGTAACCCTAACCTTGGGATTTTGTGAGGTCATATTATGTATATCACCAGAACTTGATTTTGATTCTCGCGCTAATAATGTGTAGTTGATTTTTTGATAATGTTAACAATGAGAAGTGTTTTCAAACAACTGATTCCACGATAATCTTGGTTCGAACGACCATTTGCATAAATAAATTATTCTTCAGATGCGTATATAAAAACTCACCCGTTTTTATTTGCGTTCTCTCCTTTCGTCTTTCTCTCTCGCTCTGTTGAGGTATGATGAAATGTAAGGAAAATAAAAGAAAACAAGATGGGATCTTCCTTCCACTACTTGTTGACCGATAATTATTACTCTCAAACACTGATTTTGGTATAATTGCGGGAACAAAGCCTTCCACTATTCTCCTTACAACGTGCGATTTCGATATATATTCTGTTGTACTCTTCACAAACAAACCTTTTATGTCAGTTGCCTTGTTTTTTGACTCAAAAGGTAAAGCCTGGTCTACACAACCATAAGGCCTAATGATTATCATCATTTTCATTAAATCATTACCAATAGCTCACTTGTAACCATATAATTGACCAAAAACTGTTTCTCAACCTAGAAACCATTACCGAATTTCTACTCATTTGTGATGAAGGTGAGATGTTATTCAATGATGAAACAGTAAATAACACGCAATCAATATCTTCAAATGATCATATTCATTTCGATTGTTCATATTTTTTCAATTCGACAAATATGTCAGTTCTAATTCTCTATTCAAATATCATACTTTCACCATCTAGTGACAAAAAAATATATTCCATTGTTTGCTTTTTCTCCCCAATTGTCCCGATGTTAAAGAATTTTCTAAAACTTCCACACTGTTTTGTGAAACACAGTGTGCCTCAGTTTTCGAATTTTCCCGATAAGATTGATTATTGAGACATATTTTTTTATCATTTAGGGCTTATCCGTACGTTTAAAATTGTTGAGGTTGAATTCAATGAATTCATGAAACATACAATTCTGATGTAGTGCCAAAACAGAGAAGCAACTGGGCGAAAGAAGTTGAAATCAAAAGGAAAATCGAGTATCAAAAGTAAATCGAGTAATAATACTATCCAGTATTTCTCAATTCCGTTCACGGTTTTTGATCAAAAATTGAATACTGCAGTCTCAGCTAGCTTTGAGAGGCCAGCGCTATCCGGATAGCTCATGTCCAGCACTGCTGATTGTCCGATCCATGAAAATGTTTTTCATTGACCTAGTTGATCGCAATATCCGAAAAAGCTTTGGGTGAGTTGTGTTCTGTTTCCATTTCCAATCATCATTGAAACTTTGATTCATTCGATTTCAATAAATTTCAATTCTACTCTGTTATCTCCGATCGTGAGGAAAATAACACATTGAATAAACTCAACTGTATTTTATAACGTTTTTCACAATTTTGGTACTTTCTTTTGAATATATTTTCATCTACATCTACATAATTTCTTCGGTCAGCACTTGATTCAGGCAACTTTTTTTGTGACATTCATTGTACAAAATTAATAAATCAAGGACATCTTTATAATGTCATATTCTGAAGTTGGTGAATGAATGTGAAGCTGAAAGTCCTGTATTTCAAATAAAGTTGTTGCGATGATCATTTTCCTGAAAAGAATATAAGAGAACAGAGAATAACAATAAGTATACCGAATCCACGAAGAAATCAGTTTCGCTTCGTGCAGATGATCTGCCTACGATTTTATTTAAGCTCTTTGTTATTCTCCATCCCCAATACACGAATCATTCGTGTTACGAATTTACCTACTGCCTTATATGTTCTGAAATTTTCGGAGTTCTGAAAAATGAAATTAATTAAATAATATCTGGAGGCATGTCACATCTTCCATTTACACATATTGGCATTATATTTTAACTCAAGCAACTGAAGCTATAAACAATTCGAATATACCAAAACTACTCAATGCAAGAAATTATTCTCCACCTACGCATATGTTTCTGTGATTTACTCACATTTACTTGTCATATGAATATTCCATTGTTATGACTTGTACTTGTGATTCACTGTTTGGAACCTTTGTTGTAGTAATGAATATTACTGGAGTTTTATTCCAACACCAAACTGTTATTTCAACACCTCGACACGTGTTTCGATTACTAAGTGATCATCTTCAAGAGGAAGATTGAACGTCTCTTCCTATTGAAGATAATCACTTGGTGATCGAAATACGTGTCGAAGTGTTACAATAACGGTTTGGTGTTGGGATCAAAACTCTAGTAATATTCTTTTGATTTTTGTCAAAAGAATTTAGAAATATCTCAGTTTGAAAACGGAAAAGGATTGTTTTCCGAAAGGTTAACCACTTGAAGAAACACAAAAAAAATTATAAAATATTGGGTCCTCCATAAAAAAAATGTTCAAAGAAGGTTCATAAAAGTACTGAGATGTTGAAATTTGAAATTCAGAAAACCAAGTAATTGAGAATAATCTGTTTTGACTTTCTCGAGAAGTTATCTGAAAAATCATCACTAGTTTTGAAGAAAATCAAATTGGGCTCCCTATAATGTCTAATTTTTTTCGATAAGTCAACCAACTGTCAGGCAGTATGTTCACGGTTGATTCCATCCTAATTTCGAAGCAATAACTTCATCTAGACCAAATATATTTGGACGAGAAGAGAAGACCAAATATATTTGGAGAAGAAGAGAAGTTAAAAACTGCATATCTTCCTGAAAATGAAAAGTTGTATTATAAGTTATCAGTCTTTATTGAGATACAAATCTTATTTTAATTTGTGTATGTTCATGGGGATATCGTAATCGTGAAGAAATAGAGAGTATAATTGAATCGATCGATCTCGATAAATCAAATAATTCAATTCAGACTAAATAAACATACATATGCTGTTTGTTCAAAAAATGAGGTGAATTTTCATTTTTCTCAAAAAATATTTATTCATTTCTATTCAATTTCTATTTTGTCCCCTTCAAAGTAGTTTTCCTCAGATAAAGTACACTTATGCCAGCGGTTTTTCCAATTTTTGGAGCACTTTTTGGTATGTCCTCGAGCTCTTTCAGCGATTCGATTTTTATCTCCTCAATCGTCGCAAAATGCCATCCTTCCATGGGTTTCTTCAATCTTGGGAGAAAGAAAAAGTCGCAGGTGGCCAAATTTGGTAAATACGGTGGCTGGCTGAGGCATCATTATGGAGTTGTTTTTGCCAAAAAAGATATAAACAAGCAATGATGAGTAGGCAGGTGCATTATCGCGATGCAGATTATTTTTCCACAATACCAGACGTTTCCCTCCTATTGCTCCTCTTCAGCGAAATATTACTCCTTATTGACCGTACGACTTGTGGCGAGAACTCCTGATGTACTACGCCACAATAATTGAATGAAACAGTGGGCAAAACTTTGACATTTGATCGAACTTGGCGTTCAATTTTGGTCTTGGCTCTGCTGGGCTCTTCAATTGGGACGATTGGACTTTAGTTTCGAAGGCAAAACCGTATACCCATAATTCGTCAACAGTTATGACCCTTTTAAGCAAATCTGGATCGCCATTGACGTCATTCATCAATCCTTGAGCGATTCTCATGCGACGGTTTTTTGATGAGCTTTTTGGATTGAGCTCCCATGCCTTCCGCTTAATGCCCAAAATTTCAAATAAAATTGCATGTCATGAGCCAACCGATATACCTACATCCTCACCAACTTCTCTAAAAGTGTCATATGCCACTGTCAATGTTTCAAGTATTTTTGAGCACTTAATTCCTTTTTTCCACAAAATTTGATGCAAATCCTTTGATTAATTTTTTTCGATAGCAGAAAATAGCCAAACACGCAAATCACTTATAACTTTCATGCCTGTCACCAACAAACTGAACAATGAACAATGAAGTTGTTGGTTGCCATGGTGACACGAAACGTTTTATCAAATATTTATTACATCGTCATAGTAAACTTTGAATACAATTCTCCGAAATGACAATTGCATTCGTTGGTTTTCCCCGTATAAATCAAGAAGGGCGAGAGTCCCCGTAAATTTTCTCCGACCATTGTATTATTTCCGATGACAATTACTTTTTTCCATTTAATCGTCTTCTTATCTTTTAGTGTTCAGAATATAGCAATGTTACCACATGATAAAAGAAACGGCCTGTATTCACAAATGCTCATAAACGATACAAAGTTTACAAATTCATTCTAGATATACACCACAAAATGTTAACTGAGTGATGTAATTCAAGCCAAAGTAAAAATGAATGAGGAATAACTTTTATGTACATTCATCAAAAGTCAGCTGCTGATTGGATAATTTCAAATCTAAGTGAGAGAATATTTGTCTACTTTCCAATCTGTCTGAAACTTGTTGAACCGTCAGAAATGGATTGAAGGCTTTCAACAATGATTCATGTATCTCATCAAAAAAACCTATTCTTCGATATTCGGCTTCAAACCCGGCAAAGGAGTGGCTCTCTCTGTGAATCCAACATAGGTGAAATAGGTGAATCTTCATATTTTCCTTGGCCGGAATCAAGCCTTTGTTCGTAAATTCCGATTTCATTCCGGTGAATGTTATTTTGAGTTCAATCAAACCACTTCCATCCAGTGAGATTTGCTGAATTTCTTCTTGCTACAATCAGGGGCAGCTGTACTATAATGTCTCGATACTGTAAACTCTGGCTTCACATTGTCCTAATGTTTCGAATTAATTTAATTTGTATTCTAAGTACAAGCAGATTTCAATATTCCACTTCGTTCTCAGCTTTCGAAGAGAACGGATGGGTTTTGCGGAGCAGAGTTTTGCGAAGAGAATTCTTAAATCAGTGGAATAAGTACCTAAGAGATGTTTTTCAGTCAGGATATAATAATGGAAAGACTGTGATAGGACACATATAAGTATTGAAAGAAAATCGTGATAGTGACAATTTGTGCAATCAGTGCATATTAAACACCGAAAACGTGAAGTGAATGTGTGTTTGATACGGCCATTGCCACTTCACAATTACTGAAGTGACAAAAACCAGACTATAATAAATATATATAAACTTTCCGGAAAATATCGTCGGCGTCAGTGCAGGACCTTGTATCTACAATATTTGGCGAAATTCATTTCTTTATAAAAATGGTCGAGTGAAGTGGCCTGTCATCTACCGTCAATACATTGAGGTAGCTACGCAGCACAAACGGTCGGTAAAACAGGCAAATTTAGCACCTTCGAAATGCTTATAAGGTGACTTTCAAAGCAGTACCTTCTATCTGCTATTTAAACGAATTCGTTGGTGAAGCGTGGCGAGAAATTTTGTTATTTTCGTATGTTTACGCGGTAATAAGTGAATGTAAGTATTTTTAAAAGGCACTTACTCAATATTACCATATAATTATACTGTTACCTGTTAACAAAAATGGCCATTAATACAAAGATATCGTCTAAAAAAGCATCACATTCACGAGTATTGTTTCACAGTGTAGATAGAAGGAAATGCATTTAGTTTCTTAGAATTTTCGAGCAGATAAAAGCTACTGCACTGAATTAGTTAATCAAGAAGGGTGTTTTTACTTGCCGAAACAAACATACATTACTTTTCAGCATACAAAGGGCTGATGAAAAATTGCAATATTATTTTTTTGTCCCGCTGCTTTGTTTGCATGTTTATGTTTTTCCTCTTCTCCTTAGGACTTTGAGCTGGATCTAGTGATCTTTTAGCAACCCATCAACATTTTTATTAATCAGTAATATCTGAAGACTATCAGGTTTTCAATCGAAATAATACAGATACAGATACCAACAGATACAATGTTCCCTGCAACCAGCACTAGAAATGATTCCACCTACTAATGATTATTATTTACAATTTGACTCGAATGATGAAGCTATGTGCGCTATAAGAGATGCTACCTCATTACTGCTAAATGATAAAGAAGACTTAATAACTGATGTAGGAACACTATTTGGAGAAGTGAATGAATCAAAATTTTTGAGAGAAAATGACGTACCTCGTACTGTATTGCCTACACATAATCCGCAATTTGAGTTGAATGGGAATACTTTGGGTGTTGTAAGGGATGCTGTAGTTGATGGAAACCAAGAAGAATTTGAGAAAGAATTACCTGCTACAACACCAATTCAGTAAAAAAGTGAGAACATATCAACATCAGATGATTTCAATTACAATTCTTCGATGATAAACCAAGCCAGTACAAGTGGAACAATACTAGACAGTGGTGCCAAAAAAAGGAAGCGTTCCAAACAAAATCAGCTAATTTTAAATGAAAAGAAGAGAATGGGCGGTGAGAGGTATCTCGGATTTCGTAAACCAAAAGGTCAAAAAAATACATTCAATGACACCGAGAGAAGTGGAAGGAAATTATTATCTAGATGTAATTGCCGTAAAAAAGACACCAAAGTGACAAATTTAACTGAAAAATGTTATGAGATAACTGAAGTAAATAGAGAGGAAATATTCACAGATCTATGGAGTAAACTGAACTGGGACCAAAAGAAAGTATTCGTGTCAAACACTGTATTTACTCGTGAAGCTGGACGGAAAACAAATGACAGTGATAGCAGGCGAAAAAATTCCATGTCTCATCATTTGCAAATAGAGAATAAATTATCACCTATCTGTAAAACGATATATTCGAATACAACTGGGTTGGGTCAGTGGTCAGTCTCTGAATGGTCGTCAACAAGTCGACATGGAATTGTAGAACAAAGTTTAGTTGCTGTGGTATCGAGGACTCCTAGAGTAAATTTGAATCCAGATAGGCTCGAGTTTCTCAAGAAGTTTATACATTCTTTGAATAAGCTACCCAGCCATTACTGTCGCAAATCTACAAACAAATTGTACTTGGAGCAAACGTTTACTACTTATCAATCACTTTATCAGGTTTATAAGTCCAACTGTGAAGATTATGGCATACTGCCTTTGACTATAAACAAAATGAAGGAGATGAATGTATCTCTGTTTAGTCCTCGGAAGGATCAATGCGACGTATGTCTTGCCCATTCCAATGGGCATTTGGGAGCAAGTGAATATGAAACTCATCAAACAGAAAAGTGTAAAGCAAGGAACGAAAAAAATATGGACAAAATGAAGGCGCTGAATGGTGAATGTCACGTTTTGACAATGGATGTTCAAGCCGTTGAATTATCTCCAATGACTAAGGCAAATGCGTTATAATACAGAACTAAATTATGCAAGCAAAACTTTATGATCTACAATCTTGCCAATAATGAGGCCACCTGTAACTGGTTTGAATGAACAATGACTGATAGTTCAGCGTCAACTTTTGCTTCTTTTTCAACCCACTATTTGGAAAGCAACTTTTTGGAAAAAGGTGATAAACGTCCTATTATAATATATTCAGAGGGCTGCACAGCACAGAATCGTAATAATGTCATGTAAATTCCCTATTGTAGCTCTCAGAGAAATATAATGTCGAAATTGTTCAAAAATATTTGACTAAGGGGCATACACAGATGGAATGCGATTCTGTGCATAGTACAATAGAGACAGCATTGAAAAACCGGGATATATATCTACCCAGCGATTATCACCGACCGCATTTCGCAAGAAGCAAGACGAAAGAACCAATGCCATGTATTTGCACCACAATTTGATTTCTTCCGTGATTTTGGGTACAAACCATCATTAAAGTATATATCAATACGACCTGGAAGACATGTTGGAGATCCTGTGGTAGTTTCGCTTAAAGCTTTGAAATACAATTCTGAGGGTATATCATACAAATTGCAGATCGATGAAGAATATCAGCTATTGCCTCATAGGCCAAAAAATATATCTTTAGCTCAAGTTGAATTTCCTAAATTACATTCCGCCCCATTAGCAATTACTGAGAGAAAGTTCAAAGACTTACGGGAGATACAAAATTTGATTCCCAGGGATTGTTGGCCGTATTATGAATCTCCACCTCATCGCAATTAATGAGTACTCTTTATTTGTCAATACATAATACATGATGAATACAAGTTTGCTTCATTTCAGAATAATGCATTACCTTGTATTTATCTCATTCCTATTCTGGATCATAAGTGCATTTCCTTATAAGTGCTGTCTTTATATCAAATGATTTTATTTTTCAACTAAATTCTGATCCCATGCTCAAACAGTCAAATTCATTACTCTATATCCAAAAAAAATTGCATTTACTCGTCCGTGTTATTATTTAGAAGATTTTAAGTGTCTCCTGTAAAAAAAGGTGTTGTGCATTTACAAGGTCCTGCACTGACGCCGACGATAATGAACAATTGATAACATACTTCAAAACCTTACCTTTATTTGCGAAGAAACAGGTATTTCGGGACATTCTTCAATGAAATATAAAGTCACATTTAACAACTTCCGAAACGTCAACCGCAGAAATTGACGATATTTGTGAATGCGTCTTTTGTTTTGGATAGCAAGTATTTACACAATCAGTTTTTTGGAATTAATATGGAACCTATTCAAAATGTTCCCTAAATTATACAAATGAAAGATGAATTGATCACAACCACATAGATCTTTATTTGAAAATTGAAAAACAACAACGGTAAGAACATTTGAACAAAATAAAATTTCAGTTGGTAACCGAAACATGTCTGGAATTTTCTGTAATTTTTATTGAGATGCTTGATATATTTAAATGCCTTACGTTGAAGTCTTCCCTGAATTATACAAATGAAAGATGAATTGATCACAACCACATAGATCTTTATTTGAAAATTGAAAAACAACAACATTAAGAACATTTGAACAAAATAAAATTTCAGTTGGTAACCGAAACATGTCTGGAATTTTCTGTAATTTTTATTCAAAAGGTGACCGGTTTACTTCCACAAATGAAATTGAGGATTCATTTGACACTATATGTACGAAGCCAGTTTTCATGAATTAGTATCGCTTTCCACAAATTCCTGAAGGGGAAGTGGAACGACGAACGAATAAAAATAAGATTCGTTTTTTCATTTCACCGTAATTATCTCTGAAATGGGTTGCTGACCAAGCGTCTTCATTTCAATTAGGTTGGAGCCCAGCTCCCTTATCCTTTTAGCTGATTTTTGTCGAAGAAGGACGAATGGGTTCATGACTGAGGGGATGTTGGTGGTATGAATTCCTCAGACATCAGTACCGCCATTCACGGGGTACCCCTACCTGGCTGGGGTGAGATGGATGAAAAATTGTTCGTCCGTTAACGGGGGATCTAAAATGGGTTGTATTAAAAATATTAGACGCATTCGGTAAACAAAAATAATGAAGAGTAGTCGACTAACCAGAAGTTACATGAACTCATGGTGGAAATCGAATACCCATTCTCGAAGACAACAGACCTACCAGACCAACTTACCAATACTTCACCATCTTCTAACTCACTCTGACTATACACCAGATAGAAATCGATGACAAGGACATTCACAAAAAGGCATTCACGGTGGTGAAAGGCCATTATGAGTTCCTGAGAAAGATTTCCTTCTTCAATCAGGCATTTCAAAGTTTTACCGGGTGATGGATAACATTCTACTCGAAATACAGAATGAGCTATATCTTGTCTTTATATACTTCCTTATGCTTGTAGAAGCTATTGTATAGCGAAACACGTGTCGTGGTTTTTGTTAAACCCTTTACAGTGAAAATCATACAATTAGCTGTATTGATTAGTTTTTTAATATGGATTTTCTTCAAGTATCAGCCAGTAATTTTTTTCAAATGAATTGGAGAAGATTGTGGAAGATGTGCAGGAAAAATTCAAAGCTATGCTTGAACTGCTGGCAGAACGTGGCGCCACTGCGAAGCTCTGGGTTGTATATTCGGAAATAGCGAAATGGTGACTTTGATTGAGCAGAAAGCAGCAGCAATTGGGGTCTACACCTCCAAACTATTGGGATCTACACCTCCAAACTATATATGGAATGCTTCTTTTCTTCATACCAGTGGCCATATTCTGTATGACAAATGCGGCCATCTTCATCTCCAGCATATGCATATTTTGAAAACTGCAATTCCATCTGTGGAATACGAGCATGTCATCACCCAAGGTTGTTTCATAATTTGTAGGAGTGAGAAACTGTAGTGTGTCACCTGAAGTGATATGGTGATTTAACATCTTGAGGTGTTAAAATGATGGTTTGGTTTTGGAAAAAAACTACAAAACTCAATCAATGTAATAATATAATATGATTCAATAATGTATTGATGATATTAAAGTATAACATAGATTTACAAATAATTTATTGTTTTAATTTCGACTTCCATTTGTAACTGATTTCATTGAACTACATTTGAGTTGTTTTTTCGCGGAGTCAGCTAAAATACGCTAGCAAGTTTCAACTGAAGTTTGGGCCAGAACGGTTTGTTGGAGAAAAAAACTCAGAAGTTGAATTTGTAGAAAATGGTAATACTTTCATTTTGTTTTGGAGGTCTTCCAGAAGAAGTTTATAGTTTTCGGATTATAAACAGAAAACCAACAACAAATTAGGGTTTTAACATTTTTTTTGTATTCATTTCAATGTTCCATCAGGAAATTTTGCTGGTAAATCTCACATTCGTATTCAGCACCCCAAAACATATACAGACTCACTAGGTGGCATTCAAAACTTGAGGAATAAGATGATAAAATCATATATGAACACAGAAGAATAAGTGAAAATGTAGACCCACTTTTAAGAATCAAAATCGATTTCACGAAAGCTTTTCTCGTTTCAAATGCAAAATTAATCCCATCAAGCACCTTTTTTGTATAAACACATGAAGATTCAGACCTTGAATTGATTCAAAACCTCATACAAAAACCAGAAAAGACCGAAATGGAAGAAGAAACTTTGAAAAGGTAAGGAGATGTAACGAGGTGAGGTAACTACTACTGCTGTACCTGTACGACTGTAGAGCAGTATGTGTACTATTAGTTCCGATGAAGCTATGGTGTTAGTGAAACGCCTATTAAAAAAAACATTTGTGAAAATTATTTAGTTGTTATCATGTATAGTGTCATTAATTTTCATCAAGTAACGGGTTAGTGTACCGGACATGAATCACATCCTATTCCCTTGTCCCAACTTCAAACTGTACCGGCCCGATTTTTTAGATGATTAGCTTTCCGCGAATATCTCGTTTCCAACCAGTATAACAGAACTTTAGGTACACTCAATGAAAAAATATACTAATCTAAAGAAATGAACTTTAAACGTTCCAGCCAGTCTTGAATATACCTACACAGTAGGTTGTATGGACTGACGCCTATCAGAAAACAACTACTCCTTGGCCAATATCACGAAGGGCGTTGGTGCAGGAATCTTCAAAGAAAATTTTCTGCATATGCAATTGTCAATACAACTGAGAGAGTCGATCTTCAATTTTCGAACGTGCACACTTGCAGACCGGTTTCGGGCTCATTACCCACAAGATAGTGGGCATCATCGTATTTCAAAGTATTTCATTTCTTTTCCTAAGTTGTAGCGAACAACAAAATATCATTCCATCTTGTGGACGAGGTACTAATCAACTGCACATCCGAAATTTGCCCGATTCCTCTGAATAACAAAGAAAAACTTTCCCATTAGTCAGTGGGCTATGCTTGAAGACTGGCAGTAAACAAATCTAAATAAATGAAATTCAAACGTTCCAGCCAGTCTTGAATGTACCTACGCAGTAGGTTGAATGGACTCACGCCTATCAGAAAACAACTACTTCCCTGGCTAATAACACGAAGGCTACAGAAAATTTCCTAAATATGCAATTGGCAATACAACTGAGAGTCGACCTTCAATTTTGGAACGGGCACACTTGCAGACCGGTTTCGGGCTCATTAGCAACTCATCAGTGCAAGATATCTTGCATATATAATTCAACGCTCTTCGTGGTATTAGCCAGGGGAGTAGTTATTTTCTGATAGGCGTCAGTCCATTCAACCAACTGTGTAGGTATATTTGAGACTGGCTTGAACATTTGAAGTTCATTTCTCCAGATTTGTTTACTGCCAGTCTTCAAGCATAGCCCACTGACTAATGAGAAAGAAAAAATATACAATCATACAACATAATTGTAGTATTCATAATGAAATCTAGAATATTGATATAAAATAATTTAAAGAAGAGAGTAATACATAACATGAGAGTAATACATATCATGAAATTATGAAACAAATCAATTGGCGCTCCGGGGCGACTCCATTTATTCCATTTGCTTTTTACTTTTTCAACTGCTGAAAACACGTCAAAACCTGCAGCACCACACCATCTGAAGATCTGGATCTGCCAATGCCCTCTCTTTCATAAAGCAAAATGTGAGGTGTCTCCAGAGGCTCCAATAAATTCAAAAGATCGTCAGAACACTCCGTGACACGACTATCATCAAACTTGAACCAGTCCGTTTCGTCTTTAACCAATGCGTAATAATGACCAAATTCAACGTCAGAACCACAGTGAACAATGACTGCATGAAGATTATAATAGTGGTCTGCAAGATTGAAGTGTTCATCTATTTCGAAACTTCGTAAGAGTTTGGTGCTTCCGTCAGAGGTTCAGTCATGTTTGAAGATCATCATTGTCATCATTAGATTGACTGGTGCCCCAGCTATTCTTGTTTTCATATAATTGTCAGTTAATTTGCTGCATGTTTGGCAATACAATTTATCATCATCCATTGGAAGTTACATTTTCAGATGATTTCACAATGAGCTTTGAACGGACTGGTCATCAGTCATATTAGGAAACGCTAGTTGGAGTTCCAGAAAATCACATACGTATATGCTATAAAGTCAACAAGTAAGGATTTTTTCAGCGAAAAATCTACAAACACAAGACGAGATATACTGTATGGAATCATGCAACACAGAGCGGTCAGAAGTATTGATTCTGCTATTTTTTCGCTCACGAAGAGTATTCAACAAGAACCCCAAGAATTCGGAGCAATTCTCCTGTTTTCCTAACGAGTATCTAGTGAACTTCAAAGACTCCACGAAATTGGTTGGTTTCTTTCGAAACTGCAACTGCATGAACAATTGTTTGAGTTTGGTGAATGGGTAGGAAACATTCTCGTTCTCGTTCATCGTTGCAACCACGTTCTCGAAATTCTTCCTCATGAACCAAACTTGTAAAATGCTATTCATATAGCAAATGTTTCCTAAATTATCCAATACCCTTTTCTTCTCAAGATTTTCAGGACAACTGCCTACTGATTCGTAAGGAAAAACATGTTTCACAGAATCTGTATCAGAACCATTTCTCAAGCTGCAATTGATCCTTCCAAGTGATGAAGGATTTCGTAGAGAAATCGATTCGGCTCTTGCTTCATGAAGCTGAACCAGAACGACCAGAACGACGAGGATTGCAACTCATATTTGGGGGGCAAGAATGACCTAGCTCCATTGACCGCACTGAAAAAGAAGAAGGTGGATCAATGACTTGCAAATTAACCTTGATAGGAGACTGATGAATACATACATATTTCGGCTTGTTTCGAAAGGATTTCAGTTCCATATTGGAATGAGGGCAATGCATGATCTCATCAAAATTATGTGATGGAGAAATAGTTCCAAGGATCGGAGCAGCATCACCACGTTGAATAGCAATACCAATTCTTTCTATCAAAAAGAAGTAGAATGGTAATTTTTTGTTACTTGGCCTATTCTCCTTCCGAGTTCATGAACGAAAGTTTCAACTTTCAACAAGTATTTTTTTCGTTTCAATTTTTCTCCAGACAATGCTGCAGTTTCAGAACTTTTGACTAGATGACAAGCCGCAACCGTGTCAATGCAAGTAAAGTCCCATACCACAGGTTTACCGTATTTCCATGGTATTGAACATCCGCTGTCACCATAGCCCGTTTCAATATGTCGTTTACCTGGTGATGTCAAAATGTACGTCCTGCACTCCTCCTGCAACTCAAACCAGTCGTACCTTTCTCATCAACTACACTACCGCAAAAACAAGTATGAGGTACAAATATCTGAATCTGGAAGATTCATCGTCTAATAGTGTTACAAAAGAGTCAACAGATAAAGCATTCAACCAAGCACCCGATTTCTTAATCATTGCTGCTTTCAGACGAGCCTTATCGTATACACTTGTAGATTTCAGAAGTTCATCGTTTATAATGTTCAGAAGAGGTCGGTCCCACGCCCTTTGTATTTTCATTTCATCTTCAGGAGGAGCCATATTAGTTGCGGCATGCCAAAGTGATTCATCTTCAGCATAAGCAATGTCTTTGATATTGATAAATATGGAAGATGAGATGGAATCGATAAGATCAGAAACACTAGCGACTGACGACAGAAGAGCTGGTGAAGCTTAGGAAGAAGCCGTACGTAGCCCTAGTCCGCCAAGGATTACAGAAAGCGTTGCTTGGAGCCATGAATCATCATTGAAAAAATTGTTTGTAACATATTTCGTCGTGTTACGGAGTTCGTGTTACGGAGTAAATTATCAAATTCGTCAAGTTCTAACTGATTTGACCAAGTGGGGGAACAACTGAGGGCCAACATGAGTTTTCAAATCGACAAAAAAAATTTTAAAAGATAAAATGCAACTTGTTTGGGAAGTTCATTCAATCTGGTTGTCAGTAGTTTGAGTGATTCCCGTTTTTCTTGAAGATGTTCTGAAAGCGAATTTTTAGAAAGAGGAGCACTCAGGGGACACCATTTAGACTTTTACAAAATTCTTACACCAAGAGCCAATTTCAAAATGATGGATTTGGGAATATTGTTCGGAGTTGCAATTTAGTTCAAGTCCAAAATATTCTGAACAATCAATGATTTTTTCTAAATCCTTTGAAACAATGTTTTCGTCGCCAGCAATTGAGCCATCGTTCAAATACCAACAATTAAATTCGGATGATAGATTTCTAGTGAGTTCGTTGATGGTTAGACAAAAAAGAACAGGACCTAAGGGTTCACCTTGTTGGACACCTCTCTCATACAGTATCAGATGTTCACCTTGTAATTGACAGAAAAGCCGTGGTGGTACTATGCTGAGGTTTGAATCCTGATTGTACAGATGTTATAATAGGATTTTCATTGACGTACTTATCAATCTGATTTTTCAGAATCGATTCCACCACTTCAGAGAGATACGGTGGAATTATAATTGGTCTTAGGTCAGAAAGGACAGTAGGTGAGTTACACTCAGCCAGAGGGATAACTAATCCATCCTTCCAACATTTTGAAAATTGGCAACTGGTAATGATAAAGTTCATGAGAAAGGTGAAGTGATTTATTAAAAAATAGTCAATGTGATTGATCATTCTGAGGGATATCCCATCAGAATCCAAAGCATTGCTCTTGATGCGTCTTAGGGAACTTTGCACAATCTGAGGTGAAGTGAAAGGAGTTTTCAGTTTCTTCCGAATCAACATATCGATCTAATAAGGACAATTGGTGAGCAGATCTGATAGGTTGAGGTATGGAATTGAAGTGCTGGTTAATGAGATTGACGTCTCAGGAATATCTGATTTCTTGTTGTTCCTCAGGATATCAAGCGTTCTTAAGGTATTCCAAGTTGCTTTGGAATTTTTATTTCTCAAAACAAAGTCCAGATATGCTTTTTTCTCACGTCGTATCGCACTACATGTATAATTCCTGAGGTCCCTATAGCTATTCCAATCGGCGAGAGATAAAGATTTTTTGTATTTACTCAGAGCTCAGAGCTTTCGAGTGCAATCATCATTTTTATATTGTGAGTAAACCAAGGTGCTGGAGGTTTAGTTACTCTCTTCGTTTGGGAAGGGGCATTTATTTCGAAAAGATTAAAAATGTTTTCGTTCAGGAAGGAGACCATACAGTCCATGTTATTGAATTGATAGATGAGATCCCACTGGATATTCAGGAGGTCTGAACGAAATAGATCCAAAAACGAGAATTTTACTGAACGTCTGAACGAAATAGATCCAAAAACGAGAATTTTACATCTGTGGGTTATTGATATCCACAACTTTTCAAGATGAGAACTCATATGACTGAAGAGTGTTTTGAATTTAATAGATTTATTGATGCAGAAGGCAACGCCACCCCTTCTGCCAATTCTGTCGGTACGAACTTAAAGATAATTATTAATTCCAATGGTATCAGAGTCTATTATTGGAGAGAGCCAAGTTTCAGTGACACCAAATATATCAATATTTTCATTCGAAATATATTCCGGAAGCAAATCAAACCCTGTGAATAATGATCTTACATTTAAATGAACGAATTTCAAAGTTTCGGACATTTAATGATATTTTCCCGACTGAAGTATATACAAACAAACAATTCTGGAAGGTGAATTAGTAAGGGTGGTAGATTAAAATCTCAATAAACCACCGGTAATGAGGTAACATACTGACAGAGAACATCAGCTAATCAACACAACCCTAACCCTAGCAACAACAAAATTTCGATTAGTCTTTTGAAAATCGCTGCGATTATGAAAACTATACAGCTTATCTTCCAACATATCAAAATTTCCACGATCACCAATGCACTGATTTTTCATATCCCGTTTCACTCACCAAACCAATTTGAAACTCGGAATTTTCACATTCTTCCGGCAACAACCGACCCTGTTTCTATCACAGACTCGACATGGATAATACGAACCCGTTTATAAGTATATAACAGAAATGTATATAGAAAATTGTTTCCGGTAACTGAAAAAATTCACTCTATATTGAAGACGCTACCAACACGTTCAAGATCCTAATCGACAGAGAATCTGGAATTTGGATCCCCTGAATATTATCGGTATTAGTACCCTTTTGTAATGGCAAACCAAACAAAATTTGACATAGACTTGGAAAATCTCCTCGGATTTGATGACACTTGAATTATATGGATGATTTCCATAATTAATGAACAATTGATAACATACTTCAAAACCTTTATTTGCGAAGAAACAGGAATTTCGGGACATTCTTCAAAGAAATATAAAGTCACATTGAACAACTTCCGAAACGTCAACCGCAGAAATTGACGATATTTGTGAATGCGTCTTTTGTTTTGGATAGCAAGTATTTACACAATCAGTTTTTTGGA